>QBDW01001673.1:0-50893 GCA_003261595.1 Maconellicoccus hirsutus
CCTACCTGTCCCTCAACTCTCGAAAAAGACGGCAAAAATATTATTGATTAACGCGGAAAATACTTGAACGTGGAAGAGGGGAGGGATTGAATCTAACAGGGAAACTGTCGCAGGTGTTAATTTTGGATTTTGACAAAACTTGGATATTTGGAAAGAGGACATCGAAAAAGCTCTCAAAACTAACTTTTCAGCTGCCAAAGTTCATTTTTCGATTTTTGGCGAATGTCGTGTCTCCAACCGCTGAGTTGTACAGGGTACGTTAAGAATAAAAAAAATAAAAAAAAAGAATCAGAAAAATCGTTTTAATTTGTGGAAAAATGAACTTTGGCAACTAAAAATTTGACCATTACCTATCCTCACGACACCAAATCGATCTACCATAATTTCAAAAAAATTGGAATTAACACTTGAGACGGGTATTTTTCGTCAATCATGTTGTTTAGTCTTTTCTGGAGATCCAAAACTTTGTCAAAATTTGGGAATTCAGTCAGGGACTTGATTTTTTTAAATAGTGATAAATTAGTCAATTCGCAATTACGAATAAATCAAATTTATGAAGTCGTAGAGCTATTCCATCTTGACATAAATGACTCAAAATTGTTAAGCGAAAATTTTTAATGAATTATTCGGATAGCTTTCTTATTTTGAAGGGTTTTTTTTTTACTAATTTCGTGATATCATTGAAGGAATCTGAACTTTCCTTTTTTTTGAGCACTTTCGTAATTCTTTTGATAATTTTTTGTCTTCTTTTAACTATTTTTTTCGTTCATTTTTGGCAATAATTTTTCGTAATTTTTTGTCTTCTGTTAATTTTTTTTTTTGGTTCATTTTGGTTTATTTTTCGTTGATATTTCGGTTCTTAGGGTAGAAAAATGTCCATGATTTAACTTTCCTACAAATTCAAGTTTTCAATTTTATACCCGAACTTACCTGTCAATAAAGAAGTCCGCCATTTTGAATATGTTTTTAATGCTATTTTAAAAAATGAGAAACCTTTAATTCCATCTTTGAGAAAAAAAAAAATTTACTGCGGCTTTTATGAAAACACGGTCGAGCTTTTTCTTTGTAGATCAAACAAAGGTTCTAAAGGAATAAAAAAAATTGAAAAATTTATGAAGAATTTTCTGAAATTTTTAATATTTTACTCTAAATTTAAAGATGACGTCGTATTTTTTCCGGCTCACGTAATTTTTACAAATTTTTCTCGTACGATGGTGAAATAAAATCCACCACCTCGAACCTCCTTTGTGCTTTTTAATACATCGCGTTAAAACATCAACGAATAAATTACCTCTCGTCAATATCTCTTAAGACATAAATTAACGAAAACATTCGCATTAATGAAGGCGAAATATTTGAACAGGTGTAGATTTCCAGCATTTGCAGCATTTCCAGCGTTATTTATTGACCCAATAGTTAGCTTACCCGGACCACTTCATGGATTACACGTAGTTCGTAGGTACCCCGGATCGAATATATCGAATAGCAGGGGGAGAAAAACTAGTACATTTATAAAATTCAACGTCTGAAACAGAATATAGCCATTTGTGGCAAATGCTGTTGAACTCTTAGCACTTATTCGTCGAATAGGGAACAGATGTAGGCTAGCTTTGTCATTATTTCACGGCTACCGAATAAAATCTGCTTTTGAAAGAGGTGCTTTTTCATGGTTTAACACGAGGTCTTACATCAGTTGCAATATTCGTCAAATATTTATTTCTTTTAAAGTCATAAGCGAATTGGATATGTTAAAAGTTACGTAAAAGAAATGAAATTAATTCGAACGGACTTGGAGAAAATTCATCTCGTTGCGAAATTGCTGCAAACGTTTAGCAGACGCGATATTAAACGAGATGCGTTTAATTTAAAATATCAAAAAGCTTCGCATTTTTTACCTAAAAACTACGTTAAGGCGGACGTATAATTTTATATGTTCGCCGAAATAGTAAATTAAATTACAGTCATTTTTTTTGTCCCCCCATGTATATGTTGTATGTGTTTATAACGAAGCGTAAAGGAGATTTGGCAATTTTGAAAAGTGCTGTGGAATTTTGACGGAAATGCTGTCATCGATGATTTCTTTCTCGTTTGGGGAAAAATATTACCAACAAATCTTGTAAATCTCGGTATAATACAAAACACCATAGATTGGGAAACAATTCCAAAACGCCTTTAGCAAAATTACGGGGGTGTAAACATTGATTTCAGGGAAGCTCGATTTTTTACGTTATATTTGGTTTTTTATCAGTTATTTTTTCTTCGCACGAGGTTGTTGTAATTTTCGTATTTTTTGTGGGCTTTGTCGAAATAATTTTTCGTATTAAAATGCATACGAAGATATTCGTGGATGGAATTTAAAAATAATGTGTTTCCATATACGGTGATCATTTTCTCGTGTACATTCTCGATACGAGGAAATGATTTTCGCGTAATTTACTCGGTTTATATTACACGTATGCATCAGGTAGAATATATGGGGTTGTTTTGCTCGAGAATTGTGAAATTATACACCCATAGCAAACCCGAAACCTCATTTCATCGTAAGCGTTTATTTCGCGAAATTACTAACCGGCTAATTAATCGTACTTTTATACAATGCGAAACGTTAAGTGGTGGTACTTAGCTTAGACGTAGTTTAATTTATTTTTCTCTTGACGTTTTTCACAAAATACTCGTATTTCGAGCATTTGTCTAATACAAAAGCGCAAAAAATTTTATACTCCATAAACATTCCGATCGTTTTGCGAAATTTTATCGACCAATTCGCTCTGTGACATGAAATTTTTTACGTCGTAATTACGACGCCGACGATAGTAAGTTGTAAATTTTTTAAGAAAATTTTTTATTAGTCTAGTTTCCAAAAAGCCTCCGAGGGATGCAACTATATATTTCGTAATTCAAGACTATGCCTCGAATAAGGCGATGATTTAAAGCTATCTTTTGATTTTGTTTGAACGAATTCACCCTGAGGCTATTTCGTGCCAAAGACGTAATCGGTCTCGCTTTTATTGCATTTTTCCACCGTAAATATTTACCGTTCGATGTTTCACCGAGTCAACCAGTTAGAACCTGTTATGCCATATACACTTCGGCACCTATCCAAGAATACCTCAGGGTTATGTAACCATGCGACGAGATTGTTTTGATGGAGCTTTTGTAATGGTAATGGATAAGATATTTGGACAATTTTGGAGATTTTTTTGGCATTCGGGTTTGCGCTTTATGGAATCGAAATCGCCATGTTTTAATTTATGGTGATGATTCAACTAAACCTCAGGGGTCGTTTTTATTTTTTTTTTTTTGAATAATTTTCCACAGACAATTTTAAATTGCGAAATTTTTTTTAAAAATCGTTATTAAATTTTAATTTGGGAAAATTGACCCCCGACCTCCTCACCTTTCCTACTTTTGTTTAAAATACTAACTTTTTAGTGACACTTGGCTAATACCAGTGGTTCTGATTTTTAGCCGAATTTCTCCTCGAAGAGGACAAAACGAGCAAATGATCGCTTGATGACCTCGATTTTAGAGCAAAAACCGTAATTTGGTATTTACCTAAAATTCAGTTTACCTTTCACAAAATGGGCTTTTCGTTCGACAAATGCCACATTCGCCAATTCACCTTCATGAATTTTTTGCTCGTATCTTTGTGAAAACCGATTTAATTACAAAAATAGTCCAGTTCAAAATTAAAGCCTATAAAATTCTCTACAAATTAGATTCCTCAAAAAATCATCGTCGTTCACAACTTTGTGTTGCGTGTGATTGAAAAAATAACTTATTTTCTTTCGTGATTTTCTTTGTAAAATTAATGAAAATTTAGTTTCAAGCTTCTAATGTGGTGAAAACTGGTTTTATCCAAAAAATAGGTCGGTTCAAAATTAAAGTCCATTAAATTCTCTACAAAATTCACTCCTAAATTTCCTCGTAGTTTGGTTAGTTTCCAAGTCATAAGCCTCCAAAGTAAATGGATTTTTCACGAATACCCTGAACTGGTTTTATAGCTAAAAATTATCCAAGTTTATAATCAAAGCTCTTAAATTCTTGGGTCTATGTCCCGCCACCCCCCCCCACCTCATCAGTCCAAAATAGTCTCCATCGTTCTTAGTCACATTAGTGTAGGATAGTGCAGCAAGTTCCCTCTCCCTACCATCACTCTAGAGATGGTATATTGTATAAAATGGTTCAGTGGGTGCACTATCAGCAACTCAAATAACCATATAAAATGTACTTATAGTTTTCATGAATGCTACGCTAAGGATTTCTCTATTTAGACGTTTCTCAGTCAATTTTCCAAAATGTGAGGCTTTGATTTTCTCAAGAAATAAAGACATGAAAATTCTTGTTATAACTAAACCTTTTTTTTTGCATTTTATCTTTGAATAAACCTTTTTTGATGAATTGATTCGAATCTTAGTTACGATATAACGCCTCGTGGCGTATTTTGTCCATAATTTTATTACAATAGAGGGGAGTCGAGGGGACTTGATCGATCTTGAATTCGATGTCGAAGAAAGTTTGACAGGTTCGCGTTTACACTGAAAACGATAAAATCTATTTCAATAATGATTGAGAACCTCTCGATTAAAGTTCAAGAATGGTGTTTTTAAATTACGAATAAATACATGATTTAAAAATATTCTTAATTTTTCCTCTTGGTGTAATTTTTCCTGGCCGCTGAAAATGGAAAAAAGCACTTTCGAGACATCGTATTGTTGCGAAGTTCGCGAAAATACACAAAAGCGATAATAATCCTATACGAATAATTAAACGCTTTTCATTTAAAAGTGTAACGTTGTATCGGGCAAAAGAGGAAAAAAACAAACGAAATCGTCCTCTCGTTCATTATTTTTTAATGAGGCTTCGAACGAGTAAAAAAACCTGAATTTTTTTCCATCTGGAATTATCAACAGTGCAATTTTCAGCTGGGAAAAATTCCTTACTAATGAAAACTTTGATTAAGGCGAATTTTTCTCGTCGATTGTAAATTGGTCGTATTACGAAAGATCGATTTTTTAAGATTATTTATAAGCTCATCTGGTGTAAAAGCTCACGAAACCTTTATAACTTGTGAATTTATTTTTCTCGTAGATTTTATGTTGGAAAATTCGAAGAATTTGTTCAAGGCTCGTGCAACCGATCGAAGCTTATAGCGAATCGACGCGTAAGGTAGCTGCGAACATAATCCTGCGTGAAGTAAGTTTTAGACTTGGTTTCATAAATATGCAAAAGGGGCGATGCTTGATGATTTGGAGATTGTGTGACATTAAAACTATACGAATACGTTGACACCGGCGAGGTACGAAAGTAGTAAAAATGACGTCGAAAGTTCGCAAGATGACAAATTCATCATGAAAGTTGCACGCATATGAGTTTAAAAGTTACGATAGGCTTAGCGGATACGGGTGAAGTAAGGGGGGGGGGGAGTTTAGAAAAAAACTTAATTTTAGCGTCGAGGATTTAGGTGAGTTGGAAGGTGCGCAGTTTTATTTGATTTCGGGTGAAAGTACACACATGCAGGTATATTTCCCTCGAAAGGGTGAAAATTTATCAAAACTAATTAACATGGTAGATGGCGTCGTTTGGCAGGACAACAGCCAGAGGTTTAATTAACGCTGGCGCTTGTAAACCTTGGTAAAGTTTGGAAATCATTTTCACCCTTTTCTCGAGGCGATTCTTGAGCACGGAGAAAATACCTTTTATAGACATCGCCGTTTGAATGACGTATACGATTTCCGTTAACAATCGTATTATTTATCACCGACGTTATTTTGTATTCTGCGAGCGAATACGCGAGTGAAAAAAAAACTCGCTCTAGCATCGCTTGTCGCATTCGCGTCAAGGTTAACCATTGATAATGTTCGATCCGCCCATCTCCTAATTTGATCGATGTCGCGGCTTAGATCAACGGATCGATCGCGGATCTTGTAATAAATTATGAGCGGCGGCGCGTTTACCTCTGATCGTTATTTTGTGAAAGGTTGTGGAAATTTCTACGTGTCTGGACCCCCGAACGCATCCGGGAAAGGTTCGTGAAAAATATACCAAATTTCGTGCCTGTTGGTGCCTGTTACATGGCGACGCCGCATAACCAGTAGCCGTGTTTACCATCGCGGCGATTGTCGATGGAATCTTAATAGTAATTACGATGGTCGTTTGATGCGCATCATGACGTCATCGGGTATTTGATATTCAGCGTTGTGTCTTAAGAGGAAATTCATTTTGATGATATTGGTATTTGCTTCCTATGTGTTCGTCTTGTTAGATGTGATAGATATTTCCTCGTTTTAGCGTTGTTTTTTTTTTTGGTCAGTTATAGGAAAATAATTACGATCGGATGAGGTTTTGACTGAATTTGGTACTTGTCGTGTTTCCTACTTTGTATCGTGCCTAATTCGGATATCGTATTATTACGACGGCTTAATCGGACGAAGATTCGAATCGATTGTGATTTTAAAGTGAAAGGTAGAGGTCATCGCGAAGGGTGTCCGAAATGTCGTAGTCGTACAATGAGAGTTGGCGTGAAACAATTCACAGTCGGAGTTGTAAGTGTAAGGTCGTTATGGTTTGCGAGGAGTTTTTCATTGGAGAGCTACGGGGCTTTTAAGTAATTTAATTAGTGATCTGAATAAGTAGCAATTTTGGCCAGAAGATCAGAAACTAAAATTTTGATAACTATTTGTTTTGTTATGAGGGGAAATCAGATGTACTTGATGTCGGAATTGATGTACTGAGATCAAAATGTCTTAATCGACGTACTGAAATCGAAATTTCCAAATCGATATATCAAAAACGATGAATCGGAATTGAAATGTCAAAATCGACATATTGAAATTGAAATATTAAAATCGATTTACTGAAATCGAAATGCCAAAATCAATCTATCAAAATCGAAATATAAAAGTCGATGTGTCAAAATCGATATATCGAAATCGAAATGTCAAAATCGATGTATCGAAATCAAAATGTCAAAATCAATGTATTGAAATCGATATATCGAAATTGAAATGCCAAAATCGATGTATCGAAATCGAAATGTTAAAATCGATCTATCAAAATCAAAATATAAAAGTCGATGTGTAAAATCGATATATCGAAATCGAAATGTCAAAATCGATGTATCGAAATCGAAATGCCTAAATCAATGTATTAAAATCGATATATCAAAATCGAAATGTTAAAATCGATCCATCAAAATCGAAATGTAAAAATCAATGTAAATCGATCTGTCAAAATCGATATATCGAAATCAAAGTGTCAAAATCGATGTATCAAAATCGATGAATCGGAATTGAAATGTCAAAATCGATAAATCGAAATCATGTCAAAATCGACATATTGAAATTGAAATATTGAAATCGACTTACCGAAATCGAAATGCCAAAATCAATCTATCAAAATCGAAATATAAAAGTCGATGTGTCAAAATCGATATATCAAAATCGATGTATCGAAATCAAAATGCCAAAATCAATGTATTGAAATTGATATATCGAAATTAAAATGCCAAAATCGATGTATCGAAATCGAAATGTTAATATCGACGAATTGAAATCGAAATGTTAAAATCAATTTATCAAAATCAAAATGTAAAAATCAATGTATTGAAATCGATCTGTCAAAATCGATTTATCAAAATTTGTGTAAATCAACATCGAAAATCGAGGTATATCAACATCGAATAATTAAAATCAAAGTGTCGAAATTGAAATATCTAAAATGTCTCTAAATCGATATAATGAAATGGAGGTGTCAGCATCGAGATATCGAATCGAAGTAATCGAAGTCAAGATTATTCAATAACATAGGAAATTTTCCCCTATTATGTTTCATATAATAAGTATCATGAACAAATAGAGAAGTCAGAGCATTTAAGGTTCATTTTCGCACTCGACGCCTCTGTCAGTGTGAATAAAAAATATCCTAATTTTTCAGACAAACTAATGAAAATATTTCCAAAAATTTGAAAAATCATGAATTTCTGGTCCTCCGTTAATTTCACAGATTAAAGAACGAAAAAATTTCACATTTCCAGAAAAAAATTCAACATAAAATATGCTCACGTTTAAAAACTTAAATTTTGCAAAACACATTCCTTAAATTAATTTTGAAAAAAAAATCGTAAAAAATAAAAAAAAACGTCAATTGTCATCTTTATAATTCATTTAAACGCAGAACTATATCTCGTGTTTTTGCGTGAAATAATTTAAAAACGTATTTTTTTTTCCTCGCAAAAAAATATACGATAATAACGCTTCGAATTATCCAGGGAAATTTAAGAAAGTATACGTATTATATCACGTGTCTTGACATCGCCGCCGCGTTGCGCCGCGACGTCACACACGCCACGGCGGACAATGACATTATATGGAAAAGACCAGACGCAGCAATTCAAATTAATCGTTTTTCTAGATCAATTTCGAATTCCATTCGATATTTAAAATTAGCCGGTCTCTAAACAATTTCGTCAAGGTATCGTTTACTCGAAACACGCGAAACGAATGTGGGAAAGAAGTCTCGTCGAATTTCACTTTCACCCTTATCGACGAACCGAGGATCATTTTGAGAGGAGCCATTAACCTCGCGAATCCATTGTATACGCAAGATTATATTAGAGGTAATTGTCTTTATATCGCATCGTGTACGTATCATTTAATATAACGAAGCGCTGTAGATACGAACCCGCGCCCAGTGTAGCTCGATTGGTAATAGGGCATACGAAGATAGATGCACGAGTAAAATACCAAAAAGTTAATTTACGTTTTGCCGAAATACGTTCGCGTGGAAGCGCCCTCGTACTAACGAATTCAAAACTAATTCCACGTCGAATTTATCGCTTCATTATAAAAGTTACGTATAAGAGAATTGTAATCGTGTGCGGTTTTCTTCGGCTCCCGTGATAATGCACACGTTGTTCGTCTAAATAACGAAACCATTCAGATCTATTTCTTAATTTTGACTGGCACACGAGGCTCTCTGCATTCCGACATGTAGTCTTATTAGGAGAAAAATACATACTGGGAGCTTGCCTCGTCTATGGATGCCAATTAACCGTCAATTAATATTTTTCAAAGTGAACGCAACCGTGAGGCGATGTAGTAAGGGAATTTCTTTGATGGGCATTTACTCATGTGGGAAATTATTTTTGCTTTAAAAAGAAAAAAAAAAGGATAAAAGTGAGATTCGACGTAACGAAGGACGAATTTAATGCGGAGAATTTTGGTGGAATTTTTTACAAACTTTTATTCGCAATTGAAAAAACACCTAAGAAACCATAATGACTAAATAATTGTGAATATGTTATATTCCGTAAAAAAATACCAATTCCTAATTGTTAAACGAATTAGTCCAGTAAATCTAGACATTTTTGGGTCAATTTCGTGAAAAAATTCGAATCCAAAAAATTTTTCATGGAATCGGTCAAGAACACCGTCACAATAAACGGGTTAAAAGTCCCCAGCCGTAAGTGGTGTGCTACTTCGTAGAGGGGGGTTGGTACCTCGAAAAACGCGTTTTTGAGTGATTTTTTGCATTTATCTCGGAAAAAACGGGTTGTACGTGAATAATAGTTTAGTTCAAAATTAAAGTACATAAAATTTTCTACAAGATGATGTCTGAAGAAAATCACTTGAAGGGGGCTGGTACCCCTTAAAAGTATTTTCCAAAACCATTACGCATTTATTACCTAGGGAATGGTTTTACGTGAAAATGATCAGTTGAAAAATTTAATCTGATCCAATAAGTTATAAAACGAACAATAAAGATGATTGGGAGCAGGGAGTTGGTACCTTGATAATTATTTTCAAGAAGAAACTGAATATAGCGGTCGTGACGCGTTTTTGTAATATTTACATTAATATGACTGGCGCGGAACCAGATGACACATCTTCTCGCCCCTGCCGCTTCGCTTCAAGTTGAGTTGAGAAAATTTTGAAACCTCATCTCGTCAAGAAATTTTTTGTACTTTTTGCATGGTGCCTTTATTTTTTCTTTGAAAATTTTTTTATAACAACAATTCGGCTTTGAACGCAAATGTGGTGCAGATATACTTGTTTTTTTTTCAATTTTTTTTCTATATCACGGTCTCGCGCCTCTTGACGTAACTTTAGGGTTACGGGACCAGCATATTCGGATTCTGCGTGAAAAATCCTACAAAATGACGCCATTTTAGCCACCACCTCAATTTCAACTCAAATTTACCCATAAAAATATACGATTTTTCTTGTTTTTACCCCTTTTACCCCGTCTGGCAACACTTAGTTGTTGGCAGACCAGCATATTCGGATTCAGCGCAAAAAATCCTACAAGATGGCATCATTTTCAACAAAAAACTTTTTCAGTGAAGAGTTCACTGAAAGCTCCGAACTTGGAGCTTTCGCTGTGCTTGAAAACAGCAACAGCGGATTAACAGACTGGTGTTTTTGGAAAGAGGACTACATACCTTAACATTTGGGGCAGGTCCCAAATTTCAAACATTTCAAGTCACTTTCACTAGGTAGGCTCCCAAACCTACGAAATTGAAAGATCGCGTGAAAATAATTATCGAGGTACCAACTCCCTGCTCCCAATCATCTTTATTGTTCGTTTTATAACTTATTGGATCAGATTAAATTTTTCAACTGATCATTTTCACGTAAAACCATTCCCTAGGTAATAAATGCGTAATGGTTTTGGAAAATACTTTTAAGGGGTACCAGCCCCCTTCAAGTGATTTTCTTCAGACATCATCTTGTAGAAAATTTTATGTACTTTAATTTTGAACTAAACTATTATTCACGTACAACCCGTTTTTTCCGAGATAAATGCAAAAAATCACTCAAAAACGCGTTTTTCGAGGTACCAACCCCCCTCTACGAAGTAGCACACCACTTACGGCTGGGGACTTTTAACCCATTCATTGTGACGGTGTTCTTGACCGATTCCATGAAAAATTTTTTGGGTTTGAATTTTTTCACGAAATCGACCCAAAAATGTCTAGATTGACTGGACTAAATTGCATTTACGCATTAAAATACCTGAATCTCAAAGAAACTCTTGACTGCCCTCAATAGCTGTAATTTTTTCCATTTATGAGAGAAATTCATCCAATAAATGAGACGATTTTTACGGCGGCCCTGCGTTATCTCCGTACAGCTCGGGTTTCATTTAGTCGAAGATAAACTATCGACGATTTTAGCGCCGGGTGCTAGAAAGAATTACGGTGTAAGCCGTACGCCAGCTTTAAGCCTATGAGATGTGATTTGCGGCTGGGACAGGAAATTACCGGTATTTATTAAACAGCCAACATGGTAGTTTAATTTTTTAGCCATTTTGCGGAAAACGTTATTCGATGGAAGAGCCCTCGAAAACGAACCGGAACTTGGAAATGCGTAGAAAAAAGGTGAGATATGGTTGAGGATTAACAACGAAGGAAGTGTTATCTTACGAAGGTAACCAGCTTTATGGCATTGAAATTTGACTCGTGTCAAAAGATGAGCCATAAGGTTTTGCATGTCGATGTAATTCAAGAAGCCAAACACGCTGAAATATTTCCATCGCTGACTCGGCGTAATTTCGGTGTAATTTTTTCGTCTATATTTGAATTCTCATACGAACATATGCAGGTGCAATGTAAGGTAAATACCGCCTGTAAAACGTGGTTCTCCTCCTTCGAGCGGACAACTCATGTCCAAGGTGTTCGATTGGAAATCATCGCCTACCTTCATCCTACGTAGCTACGGTCACATTCCGAACACGCTTTGCATACCGTTCACATTTAGGATAGTTTTTTTCTTCTTTTTCGCTGTGGTAATGGTTTTAACGTATTTATCGCGATACGACTCGTTAATCGAAACGATTTGAATGCTTTATCTGGTGATTCCGTCGCGTGCCCGTTTAATTATGCCCATTCAATTGACAAATGTATACAATCGTCGGTAATTACGTTCGGCAATCGAATTTTTAATTCGACTGGGCGCCTTTACTTATGATGTAGCAATTTATCCATAGCCAGTTGTACTTGTGTCGGCTTGTCTGCGAGTTGTGCCATTGTTCTGTGCTTCTTCGGCGTGCTAGTTCGCTTTCGATGGTTTCAGTGCGATAATTTCCATTCGGGTGTGTTGAATTGTG
The DNA here is from genome assembly GCA_003261595.1 of Maconellicoccus hirsutus. Taxonomy (NCBI): domain Eukaryota; kingdom Metazoa; phylum Arthropoda; class Insecta; order Hemiptera; family Pseudococcidae; genus Maconellicoccus; species Maconellicoccus hirsutus. Next base: position 12,109 of record QBDW01001673.1, read on the forward strand.
AAAGTTCGCGAGTACGGAAACCATACGTGTGCGAAATTTTTTGCTCAGTAGGTGGTTTTTTTCGAGTGTGTTTTTATGCCAAGGATACGCGCTCTTGGTGAATTTATGGTAATTTTTTCTAATTAGTTTTTGATAGAAAAATCAATTTCCACAGAATGGTATTTCGAATATGCGTCTGGTCGACGATTTCGTTAATTAGTTGTGAAATTCGAGTCGTTAGTAAGCCTGCGATGCATTTCTTTCGAAGATTATTGAAATTTTCGTATTTATTAATTTTTACAAAACTGTTCTTTTAAATATTGAAAAATTACCGTCGAAAGAACACGAAAAATCGTCATTCTTGGGAGAAATAACTATCGCGAAATACTCGCAAAATTACGAAAAAAATGAATACTTAAAATACGAACGAGGAAAAGGTATAAGACGGGCATAAAATAACATCTACTTATAACGATTATATTATAAATTCTTTGAACTCGGCTGCTTTTCTTAATATTTGCGATGTCTTCGCCCACTCGGCTTAGTTCCATTTCGTAATAAGATTCCTCGAGTTTTTCATCGTTCGACAAAAGCAACAAAAAAACCATGTCTTTCGAGACGTATTTAGCAAAATCGCGTTAGTCTTTTAATGACGAAAATATAATAAAGAAAATTGAATAAATTTCCAAAAAGCTTGAAAATACTAGGTCACATTGGCCTGTAGACCATCTTTCGCCAGAAATAATTCCCATGTTTACTTTAGCCATGCGTTCGATATTCGCCAAATGGGATTATTAATTAGTGAGAATATATATACAAGTACATATGTGCAATCGCGATGGAAATGGCTTGGGCCTATTTTAGGTATTCGGTCTTGCCCTTTAATATAGGCTCAGGTAAAAGCGAAAAGCGAAATTAACCGACTGGTCGAGTTTACGTGTTGATTTTAACAGCCGATTGTACGAATTTGATTTGAAATTTTGAGAATTCTCGAGAAACTTTTATAACGAGTGAGTAAATATTCGGTGGTTTCCAAAGTTTTGGGTTTCTTGTAAATTTTTGATTTATTTTAGTAATAAAATAATCTGGAAATTATTTAAAATTGGTGAGATGATAAAATACGTACCTAAAAAAATTTAATGTATTTTTTTAAATATTCCACAAGTTAATTTGTTTTTATAATTTTTTGTCTATAAATAAAATAATATAATGAAATAAATAAATAAATAAAATTTCATCCAAAATCCTGAGTCTTTGATTAATTGAAATCGAAATCTTTTTACTTTAGCTCATTTAATCAAAACGTATTTTCACCCAAATGTAGGTTTATTTACAATTCATCTAATTTATGTACTCAAATTCAATACCTTTTGAAGTTTCCTACACAATTTTTATCATTTTTTCGATACTCAATATTACTTGAAAAATTACTCGTCACGCCTACGTTTTATTTACTCGTTAGATTTTTTTCCAACTTGATAAAAGAATCATCATTGATTCCTTTGATGATGCGAATACTTCCTGGAAATGCGAATATGTGATATCGATACACGTGTAAAGTAGATTCAAACATTGATTTTTAAGAATTTTTTTGTTACTTATCTCTTTTTATGTCTTTATCGAAAATAATTGTTGGAAATGAGAGAATATTTTAACGAAGGCGGATGTGAGATTAAGAAGGAATGAGGAAATGTGCATGAATTCGATACGCGACGTGAGTTGTTTTTATAACGAAAATACGAAAAAATTTAATTTAAAATTTTGAACTTTCAGTTACCTTGGGAGTTCCAAAAATAGAAAGTAGTGTGTGGGAAATTGAAAAAAAATATCCAATGCTCTAAAGTTGTTCACCTTACTTGATTCCTGAAATTCTGAGAAAATTTTAAAATTTACATATTTTGAAGGAAACTTGTAAAATTTATTAAAAAATTACTATAATTGAAGCCTAATTAGTATTCCTCTGAAGAGAATTTGAAATATTTAAGAAACAGTTGAAATCTTCTGGAAAAATAACTCTTGAAATGTTTCATTTTATTTAAAAGTTTGGAGGATTTTTACAAAAAAAAAATAATTTTGCGTAAATTTTGAAAAATTGTTTAGTTTTAATTAATTAATAACGCATGATATCAGTTTCCAATACTTAAGTAAGAAAAAATCTTGAGAAATGGGTAAAATTTTTTTGTCATTAACTTGCTCAAAGTGGAAAAAACCTGAAAAAATTTGCAGATGTACAAATAAAATACATTAATATTTTCTTTGGTACTCAACAAGTCCAGAGTATCTAACAGATAGCAAAAGTAGTGAAAGTAATGAAAAAGTAGTGATTTTGGAAATAGGTTATGAAAGTAGTGAAAAAGTAATGAATTTTGTCAAAAAGCAGTGCAATAACGAAAAAACCCGAAGACGCGAAATATTTTTGAAAAAATTACTCAAAAATTGTTCATTTTCGATAAATGACCGGCAATTTTTTATGAATTGGCAGCACTGTCAAAATATATGACGTCATGTTATATTTTTTTAAATGAAGCATAATACCTAATGTGTTTATTTTTTTATAATTTTAATTTGATTTTTTGATTTACCAAATTTTTGTTTTATCGCTATAACGGACAAATGCATGGAAAATGTTGAAAATTTTCCAACCCCTTCTAAAACCAACCACCTCCGGGAAACCCTCCGAATAACCTCGTAAATTGAAAATTCACCAAGACTCTACAAAGGTGAATGAACACGTATGTAAATCAAAGAACTACGCTTCGCAGCTTAACCGAACATCGACAAAGTCACCGAAACTTGAAATAATTAACGGGTAATTTTACATCATATGTTAAAAAGGGTATTTTCTTTACGCGAAACACCTACTTTGCTTCGAGAGATGCGTCCCAAAACAAGCGTGGAAAAACGAACCTTTGAATTTGCATAATTCGCAGAAAAACCAAAGGGAATTTTTATTCCGGCGAATACGTAAATTCCTAGTCCATCTTTTTGCTTGGGTTGGCAAAAAAAAGGGTATTTTTTACCTCGAAATGAAAAAATTATCGAGCCTACGAATATGTCAGTAAATCGAAATGTAGACCTGAGTATATTATTATCTTATTTCGTTCATCGATTCAACCAGGAAATACTTTAAATCCCTTCGGCTGAAGTTTTCGAAAGGTTAATCATAATTCAATATTAATTGAAACCTGAAAATCGTTCTGTTTGCTGATACCTTTTTTTTTTTTACGAAGGGTATTCATTTGGTAAAAATATTTTTTCATTTAAACGAATTACACGAGTTGGAAAAATAACGCCAAGCTGAAATTTTCGCGTTCGATGTTTTTTCATATATGGAAAAAAATACCGCAGGAAAAAGGTGCTTTGTCATTATAGTATGTTACTATTATTAAAAAAAAAAGACCACATATTCTGTTTTTAACAATTATCAGTCGAAGCGGATTAATGCTTTTAATTAAATTTTCGTCGTAAAAAAACCTCCATACCTCGCGTACCTCGGCTTTATCTACGAAATCGACTATATAAAGGATTCGATTAGAAAAATAAACGACAAGTGTTCCAGGCAAAGAGGGAATTATTGTAAGAGTATATTTTCAGTATTAATTAAACGCTATGGTAAAATACGAAATTTAATTTCAGTATTCGCTCTCGCAGCCAAAAAGGAAAAAAATCATAAGGAGATTCTCTCATCGGAGGGATTTTCAACGTGCAATTACATAGATGAAATTTTTTCCCAGTTTTTCCGATCATCGTTATTGCGAGGTTAATTGAAGATTTAAGTTTTCATCGGTTATAATTTATCCCCTTCGAACGCTTCATTTTAGAGGAGAAAATTAATTAATTTTTTACCCGCAGGAGACCTTATGCTGTGTGGATTTCGACGTGCATTTTATCGCACTTCACCGAACAGCTCAACTTGATTTATTCTGATGGCTGAAAAATGGACGTAGTTGACTTAGTCGCGTCGTTATCGTCGTGAAATCGTTTCGTGAAATTTGATCTGAGGTAATTTTTTACTCGCGGAGGTCTTTTTATTTTATCGGAGCGTGATTTAAGGAACAGCATAAATTGAAGTGGAAATTACGAGGATAGGGGGAGGGAGTAGGACGAGGAACGAGACAAAGGAAAGAGAAAAATGAGAATAACCCGGAGAAATGGGGATTATTTGAGACTGGATCATGTGACATTTTGCGTTTATATTATGAGGGTGAATTGTAGATTTTTACGAGCAGCTCATATTCGTACAAAGTTCTATATTTGGCATTTTTCTGCTTAGAAATGAATTAAAGGAAGGAGGAGATATCAATAGTTAATGTTCAAAGGACTTTCCCTTTTAATTTTCACTACTGGAAAATTTTTTCAAATTTTTTTACAGCAAAGTTTTGAAAAAAAATAAAAAAAATAGACTCTATTTTAAAAAAAAAGTAAATAAATAGAAAAACTTGCATAAACAACCTTCTCTGTCTCAAAAGGAAAAAAAACAACCTGTAAATTAATTAAAATGAACAAAATTACTTCGCTCGTGTTTCAAAAGTTGATAGTTTTTGTGTTGAAAATTACTCAAAAATTAAACACGAGCCCGCGGGCAACTTGTGTTCTTCCCGCTGCGTACTAACGGGACTTCTCCACGTTTACGAGCTGCTATGCAAGTTATTACATAAGACTACGAACGAGACGTCGTCTCACCAGCGTGACGTGACTTGATAAAATATCCCCTCGAGGGAGACTGAGTTTTTTTTAAAACTCGTCCTCACTCCGCCTCCTCCTCATTCCTCTTCCTATCCTCTCTTTTAGCTTTTTTGGAAAATTTTGGAAATTATAAAGGTTTATTAATTGGAAATTTTAATATTTTTTCATAGGTATCTAAAAATGTGGGGGCGAGGAGTGAGGGGGCCTCCAGGAAAATTCTAGAAAAAAGTTGTTTTGAGAATTGAATCGAATACATTTTTTGTTTAATCTGTCTTTCTTTTTGCATTTTTTTTTTTAATTTTGAATATTTTTCTAGAAACTTACTGGGGAAGGGGGGTGTCGACCATTAGGAAAACTTTAATATCCCGGAAAATATGAAACAGAGCGCTGTTTTTGGAATTTTTCTCGAAAATCACGACTTCGAATGTTCTCATTATTTAGCAGAAAATACCTTTTTAGGGTTTTCTCTAATTAATTTAAAATTTAAGCTTTCAAGGGCAAAAATCATGAGAAGTGGAACAGTGAAAAGACGATTTCTTGGTTTAATTTGCATAAAAATGTTACATACGAACAACAACACGGTGCGAATTATTATTGATGAGAAATTTTCAAGGTGATTTGATGACGTAAATCTTTCACTTTTAGCATAAGAGTTTGAAGAAGGGGTGAGTGTTCTTTATTGGTTATTTTGAAAACGCCTTTTATTCAAATGTGCCTTTCGACATCAAGGAAAAAATTTTCAAATTTTTCAAAATCTCGAGTCATGTGTATATTTTGAGTTTGGGAATTTCTATCAATATTTATTTAAAATTTTTGAGCAATACGAAGTTCTCGCAGTGTTGATCTTATCTTGAGATGAAAAATCCCCTAGAAATAAACTCGAGCATCGAAGAGGAAAAAAAATTGACTAACGAATCAAAAGACTTATGGAAAAGTAGTTTCTACATTGTCTGGTCCATCGTCTGGCCTTATTCATCCTGAAACGCTGCATTAAACGAGGACATACACCCGCAAAGTATCGAACCAGTTTCGCCAAAAAGATAAACATCTCTCTCGAGAGAAAAAAAATTAGCAACGTAATTTGGAAACCCGTCGTTACTCTTATAAGTGAATTTTTGCTTAAAATGAGATCAAGTTCGCTTTCATATTACAACAGCGACGTGAAGATTGAAACGAATTATTTAGGAATTATCGTATGAAATTTTTAGCGTTACGACATTAAATCGAACCTATAATGAATAATTCATCGAACGCTTTTAATCAAATTAGCAACCATTGAACAGGTTTCACGGAAGCGTCTCAATTTCCTCTTTTGACAGCGCGAAAAAAGCGACGAAAAAATTTGCCGTCTTTGAAAAATACTACAATCGCGTTTATTTGTTACTCAGCACGAAGCAATGTTTCCTTATTACGTCTGATGATCTAAAACGAAAGACTGGACCGCTACCGGAGCCGTCGCTCCGCTGTAACAATTCATTGAAGAAAAGTAGTACTTGTCTTTTCTAATAAACTAGAAATTTAGCTTTTGATATGTCGAGTCTGCGTTGCCCGACCGAGTATTATATAGAAAGAGGTCAAAAGTCTACAAAAGAATGATACGCGTCCGTTGAAATAACACGTTTCTTGCTATTTATACGTGTGTGTATGTGTAAGAAAAACCGCACATAAATGATTGATGATAGGGAAGTGTTATAGAATTAACGTGCTCTGTGTGCGCGCGATTTGACGAAAATATTAATTAGAAAATGCTTTTAATGTTGGAACTACACGGAGCGCCGGTGTTTGGTGTTTTTTCCCATCCCTCCTCGGCTCCCCTTTCGTATCTCTTATTTTCTCTTGTTGTTTTTGACAGTTTTTTAATTTCGTGGCGGTTTTTGTATTGCGAATTTTTTATAATGGAATTTTAATACGTAAACATCTGTTGGTAAAAACCGATAATTGCGATTTTGACAGATGAAAATACCCGTTTTAAATTAGGATATTCTCTTGTTCGCACATTCAGCCAGAGGTGTTTGTGAAAAAATTCCACGCGCTGCGCCCCCCTCCCCCCGCAGCTTGTTTTTTATACTTTTCAACCCTTCGTTGAGAAATATGGCGGTACGCCAATACAAACGTTTCTACGGAGAGAAGAAAAATCACTAAAAAAATATCAAATTTCTAGTATATCAACGTTGGATTATTTTTTCCTCCTAGATGACCGCGCTTTTCATCGAGAAAGATTTATTTTCTCGTTTATTTTATGAACGAAAACCATAAAAATGGAACGAAGTCTAGGAGAATTCCTCCTAATACCTTATTCAACATGATTCCTACGAAAATGGACCTAACTGGATAACGGTTTTATCCTGTTTGGTTTTTTTTTTTTTATACCGAACGAGGAAATACCCGGGAAATTCGTTTGTTTGGTTTGAGAGGTATCAAAGATTTCCTTAATTTGAAATGTTTTGTGAATTTTTTTGGTCAATTTGAAGTAATTTTTTAAAGTGGAGAATTTGCTTGTACGATTTTTTTTTTTAAATTTATTTCCGATTACATTTTTTTTTATTTGAGGTGTATTTTTCACGATTTTTCGACAGTTGTCTGCAATGAACTGTTAGAAAACCACCCTTCCCTCCTCACCCCTCTTGAAAATTTGTCGAATTGACATTTAAAAAAGAACAATTTTTTTTACGATTTTATCTCTGCAATAATATTATTGTTTTTGTGAAAAATCGTATAAATATCACTTTCCTTCACCCCTCCCTCCTCTTTTTACTTAATCTTCGTGTCAATATTTGAGTTAAGTCCTCATGTAATTTTACAATCTCCTGAAAGTCACTCAAATTGAAAAAATTTTGAATGATATATTCACTTGAGGTGACTTCCAAATAAAGAATCATATTGGGAAGTGATTTTTATGGAAGTAAAAGTTGGCCGAAGTCCTTCACCTTTTTGGAGAAAAAGTCGAAAAATACTTCAAAAATTGTTTTTAAAGGACGTTCATTTACTTCAATTTGTGTAACAATCAATGTTCAAAGTGACCCCAAAAGTGATTGTAAATCATGAAATGGTATTATTAAATCGAGTGAAACACGATTAAAGTCCTTTAAAATCTATTTTCACCCTTTTTTGAGGAAAAAATCCAAAAACACTTCAAAAATTGGCTTTAAAGGACGTTAATTTATTTCCATTTGTGTAGAAATCGTCGCTCAAAGTGATCCCATAAATGATTATAAACCATGAAATATTATTTTTAAATCGAAAAATAGTTAAAAATTCAAGATTTCCTTTTGTTAAAAAGCATTTTCAAAAACTCCCAATTATTGTTACTTCTGGTGGCAAAAAATTACTGCTTTCCCATTTTACAAAAAAATTTCCCAAAAAAAACGCCAAAAAGTGAAAAATCCACTTAATAAAATTTCAGAGGAAAAAATTAGTAATCTTTCGGATAACTTAATTTGCTTCAAATTCGAGGAAAACTGAGAAAAAATTAATTCGCAACATCAAAGTAATATAATCGGCCACTCGGGTGTTAATGAAGGAAAAATGACGGTGAAACAAGAAAAATTAGCGTTCTTAATTGATAAATATTTTCTTTGGTAACGCTTCAGCTCCGAAAAAAAATTTTTATTTTGATTGGGTAAAATTGAATCAAAAATTAAACAACGTTTAACATCGGTTTCTCGCTTTCGTGGAAAATAATTAATATTCATGGATTTTTTTACGAATTGTCGAGATTTAAAAAATAAGACGAGGTATTTGTTTTGCTAAATTGTGCGAGTGGTGCGAATATTTTAAAAATCTGAGACATTTATGAATTATGAAACAATGGAATATTTTCCGGTTATCGGTGTTTTTTGATTTTTTCTTTCGTTGTCAAGTTTTACGTCGTCGTTATTCTACATTGTCAGCAAAAAATCGGAGACGAGATGCTAGTTGACAATTTTTTTTAATCGAGAGGTCGCAATATGATGTGGATTTCGATTCTAATCTCTCGTATTTTTTTCTTATCGATAATTCGATTGTTGAAAGATGCGCATGATGATTCGTTAGTCATTTATGCTTGTATTGGGAAACACGTCCATTTTCTTTTTTCTTTTTAGAAGCAATTTTTAAAAGTATTTTTTCGAAATGACGGGAAAAGTTTTCAATTAAAGATAAGAAAAGCTTGATATAATAAATGGTTGTGTTAAAAGAAAGGCGAGAATTTCAGGTCGAACTTATGTCGGCTGGCGAGATCAAGATATCGTAATTCACATTTTATTATATTTCTATTACTTTATACTCGATTAAGCTAATTTCCAAAGCTTCGAATGGGTTTTAAAAGTATAGAAAAGTTGATAAATTGCAAGGTAGACGGTGAAGCATCGATATATGCAGCTTATTCGTACACATTTCGTTACAAATCAAATAAAAACCACGCCAACAATTTTCCTTATCTATAAATCGCCCAAAGTACGTGGATATTTCATAGAAAAATGTTTGTCTTGCCGTACAATCGCTTCGGTGGTTCTTAAACTTTTTCCTCTTATGTGTACATAGTACATACGGTGTACCTCGTAGCGAAACGATATTTATGGCTGGCTTTTATTGAAGTTTTTTTCCTCTATAAATACGCTGATAGGCGAAAAGAATATGAAAAACGACGTTTCCTCGTCTCGTAATCCTTTAGGACACGTGATTAGGCTCATTACCATGACTGGATATAGAAAAAGTTCACCAGCGAGTTTACAGATTAGGTGATCGATGTGGAAAGTTTTAAGTTAATTACTCGGCGAAAAAATAGACCGAGTCATTTGAGACGTTTTTAATCGATTAGTCCAAGAAGTATCCGTACGTGATGGAGTTGAGCAGTTCGCGTATAATATCAAACGACATACCATAGTTTGGAGTTTAGGATTTGAAAGTTCTTCATTTAGGTGCTCGCTCGTAAGCCTGAAAAGTCTTAATGCACCATTCATCAGTTCGATAAGAATTTCGAGTCGGGAAATTTTTTAATGGCGTTGGAGACTTCGTGCTTGATGGAGAATACAGCCAAAAAAGGTGTTTTTAGAGAATTTTTTCTATAGCTGAACATTTCTCATTTTTTATCGCTTTTAAGACAATTTTTTGCGAGAAGTTTAAAGAGCCGGTTGATAATGTGAAGGGTTGTCATTTTTCTTCACGTAGTTTTTTTTAGAAAAGGTGGAGAAAGGGGAGAGCAATCGAAATAGTAAGTTTTTCGAGATATTTCGGCATGTAGGATACAAACACGAAGGGTCAACGACCTTAGATGTACGAATTTCCTGTGAAAAAATCAATTTATGAAAAAAATGGTTGATTTATGTTTAAATCTAAATTGAAAAGAAACGAATTAAAAATTATTTAAAGAAAGAATTTATCTGCGAATTTAACTAAAACATATTCTCTTTCGATTCAAATAGATTCTACAAAAATAATAAATTTAAAACTCCTAATAATATTGAAATTTTTTTAGAAAAATTTTTGAATTTTGGAAAACATCGAATAGACTTGAAAAATAATGAAATTTGTATTAAAATGGGTATTTTCCATTTCTTATACGTATTTTTGAATATTTTTCGTCAATATTTTGCAAAAATCAAATCATGCTGGTGATGGAAAATTTCGTTCCATTATTTTCAATTCTTCGTTGGCTCAAAAATTTCAATTGAAAGTTGCTTTCAATTCCAAATCATACGAACACATCACGTGAAAAACTTGCGGAAAATTTGTAATTCGTTTTTAACTAATGAAATTTTTGCGAAACTTTTCCAAGTCACATTTTTTCTTAAGCCTAACAAAATTTACAAATTGATGGTTCAATTTTTTACATTTCATAAGCCCAAATCGCACACCTTCCTCGTGTTCGTTTTTGAACTAAAAATAGTACAAAAATGTGTTTCGAAAGGCGAGAAAAACTTGGTAAATGAAAATAAATAGATTTTTAATTAAATCTTGGCGTAATTCGAAGTATTTTTGACTCTCTTGAACTTTTCCACCGCTGAATTCGTACTTGAAAAATTTCAACGAGGCTTGGATTTTTGATAGGTTTTTATTACTCGAACGAATTAAACGCTTTGAATGTAATTCGAAAAAGGAAAAGGTACGTTGAACTTGCCCCTTCAGATTAATACTTTTGGGAAATTTAATAGTAGAATTTTTTCTTATTTGGCGTACGTGCGAAACGAAGAATTCTAAGGATTGCTAGTTGCTACCTTTTTTAATTACCGCTTGGAAATTTTCACTTAGTCGCTGGAATTTTTTTCATTGCGATGAGAAATGGTTTAACAAAGGTGTTTGGATATTTGTCGGCATTTGGTGGTTTTTTATCGTTTTAGTGGCCGATGTTGGAATTCAGAGGATTTTCAGGGCTTTAGCAAGTGGTTGTGATGAGTTTTTTTTTACGCAAGCCGCAACTGTCGATGAAGGGTTTTTATTATTTTGTCTCTATAGTTGTGAAATTTTTTGTGTATTTTTCGAAATTCGGTTATTTAAAATTTGAGCTTGTAAAATGAGGAGATGAGTTGAAATTAGGTAAATAAAATTCCATGACCTTCAAAACGTACTTCACTTTGGAGGAAATACCATGTTTGCAAATTCTTTTTTCTGTCGATCTCAATAACTCCTTAAAACAAGTTTTTTGCTTGTATCTTCGGAAAAATCGGTTTGCTTAAAACTAAAGCCTATTAAATTCTCTACAAAATACATACATAAAAAAAGAATCAATTTCATTGACCTAGGTTACTAGCTATGTTCGATTACAAATAATTTTTTTGTTAATTTCAAGCAAAATCTGAATAAATTTAGTTTTTTGCTTCTAGTAGTTTATTGGAACTGAATTAAAGTACGTCAAATTTTCTACAAATTTTGTTTAAAAAAAATTGCCCGCTTGCTTAGTTTTCGAGCTATGACGTAACAAAGTGGAAAAATTTTAAATAATTTTTTTTAGGTGAAATTGAAAATGTGTAAAGAAATTTTTCATTAGGTTGGCGAAAAAATTAATTTGAAAAATAAACGAGATTGAATTGAAAATTTTAATTATTCATAAAAAAATCACTAAAACAGCAATTGTTATATTTTTTCAAATTTCTATTTTTCGATTGGAAATTTTTTTCTTGAAAAGTGGTAGGGGACTAAAATTTTGGTCATGAATGTATTTCAGTGACACTTCGAAAGTTCACTCTTCGATTTTTGTAACTTTGAAAATAGATATTGATCCAATTTTTTGCGGGAAAAACAATGGTGAAGTTCATTTGCCAGACCAAAACTTACTTTCAAAGTTGTGGAGCTTCAAAGTTCAAAGTTTCAAAAAATTGTGAACTTGAGTAGCATCGAGTTGTATGTCAATTAATAGTATTTTTTCGCAAGGAATTCAATAGACTTGTCCTTTTTCACTTATGACCCTTTGTTCAAAGGTTACTGAGCTTCAAAGCTCGAAAGTTTCTGAAGTTATAAAGTTGCTTTATAATATCAAGCGATGTGTCGTTTGTATTTGATTTTTCGCAAGAAATTCGATAATACTAAATTTTTTCCACAAACTGTACAATTTCAGAAAGTTTTGAACTTTGAAGCTCATTAACGTTTGAACGAAGACTCATAGGTGCAAAAAAAAACAAGAATATTTAATTTCTCGTGAAAAAATATATCGTACTGATATAATGTATTGATCAATGTATTCGTTGAAAAAATTAAAATTTCAAGTTGTTCTTATAATTATTTTACAGAACTTTTATCGTGATGAGCAATCCTACCGCACCCTCTATCACCATTTGTCACATCCATCTACGTAAAAACGAACCAATTGTTATTCAGAACCCAAATTTGAAAAATTTCCCAATTTCTCGTAATCTATCATCATTGTGAAGAACACCAACCTAAGGCAATATTTCTATTTCATTTATACGACAGTCTCCTGAAATCCATCGCGTTGGGAATTCGCCTTTACAGTCTCGTCTCGGTCGTCACGCCATAGCCAATTCACGTGCGCGAGCCACCGTAAAAAGAATATTTGTATGTAAAGTAGCTCCGAAAGATAAGCACTTTGTTAAATTAAACTCGCAGCGGTTTATTGTCCATTCAACACACGCGAATTAAGTTGTATGCGTTGTTCACGACGGCGACTACGTTTGATATTAACGTCGGGAATTATTTATTAGCGGAGCAATCGGGGCCCGGGGTACGTACGGTTACGCCGAATACTAAAATGAGAAATAAAATTTGAATTTTTAATTATTGCGAGCTTTAGAGATGACACCGGACGTGGGGCGGGAATTAATTGCGAAGATGAAAAAAGAAGAGGCTCGTGGTTAAAAATTAATCAGGCACGCGTTACGAGAATACTTGAGGTACGGAACGTGTTCATTTTTCAAGCTTTACGATGGTCATAGGGCTAGCTTTTTATTGTAAGCGGTGTTTAACACCTACGACGTGTATAAAAAGGTGGAAAAAAAAGGTAAAAAATGATACTCTCTGGTAGAAATTTGTCATCGTAGAATTGTTTCCTGCGGTTAAACGATGTTTACCCTTTTTTTCACCATCCTTTGTGGTAAGTTCGATTAACAATGTTTGTTTTCGCGATAATAAAATTGGTAAAAATTTCGCAAACGAATCACCGGCTATGGAATTCGTTCACCTGCGAAAACACGCGTACGATGACCACGGTTATGAGTTAATTTACATCGATGCTTATTTGAACAATATCCCTTGGCGCCTCTCTCGTTTACCGTTTGAATGACCTTTGTTAATTTTTCGCCCCATTTGGGCTTGTGTATTTAAGCGTTTAATTTCACGAGGAAATTTTTTTTTGCAGTATGACTGAACTTACATTTACGAATGTGGTCGCCAGTTTCCGCGTTATGTGCTGCACCGAGAATGGACGCGTTTGCGGAATTTTCCATCTGTAGTGGGATACGTAGTGGAGCCGTCGGGATTTTGGTTTTGTGAACGTAGCTCGCTGGCAAGGGTACAAACGGATTCCACGGAGGTGAGTTTGACGTTTTTGTAAAAATACTCGTAAATATGGCTGGAAAAATATTTCCTAGAGGGCGTACGTATTTGTAAAAATCCATATGGCGTTTTTGTCTCGGCGGTGTGCTCCCTAGATGAACGTTACGGTGGCATCAGGTGTGTCGTAATGCTCTCGTATTAGTCGGATAAACACGACGCTGCATGTTTTAATTCATATTTTCGTGTGCAAGCGAGAAATACCAACAATACACGAAATGCACATGTGCCTTTAAATCATCCACCATAATTGTATATAAGTAACAGGTTGCGCGAATAAATCATCGTGTTCGTATCTAAGTATGAATTTTTTAACCGCCGAAGGAGTCGGAAAATGCCGGTGATGAGTGTAGTTTTCGCAGCCAGATAATTGTGAAATTATGACTAAATTTGAAAAGGTACGAAAAAAATTTCGATACAAAAAATGTGCCTTTTTAAATTTCCAAACACTTTTGTTTCAAAATGTTTCATCTCAAGTCGCCCCAAGCTTCACAAAAACACCCCAACTGAGTTATTTTGTTTGCAATGCTAACAATAATATAACAAAATTTGAAGAGAAGCAAAAAAATTATTGACATAAGAAATGTTCTTTTTAAAATTTCCAACCACTTTTGTTTCAAAAATTTTTTTCTCAAGTCGCCCCAAGCTTCACAAAAACACCCCGACTGAATTATTTTGTTTGACATGCTGAGAATATGACGAAATTTGAGGAGGTACAAAAAAAAAATTCGTACAAAAAAATGTTCTTATTTAATTTGCTGCAATTTTTGTTAAAAAATTTTTTTCCAAGTCGCCCCAAATTAAAAAAAAAACACTTCAACGAGTACTTCGATACAAGTTCGATAATTTGAGAGATACAAGGAAACAACAAATTTCCCAGAAATCCCCTAAATTGTTAATACATATATTATGGTTCCACCCCCTCAGATGTATTACGGTTTTCTGAGGTAATTTTGTTTAGATTTAGATTGAATACAGCTATTTTTACTGTGGATGTATTTTAGAAATTACTGGAGAAAGACTGATTTTTGAAGACATACCCCCCCCTTCCCACTGGTTGTATGATTTTTGATTTTCCATTGGAAATACGCCAATATACTTACTGCGAATAAAATACGAATTCACTGATTGGAATTTTTTTCACCCCAACGTCTTTTTTTGAGTAGATTTTCCCTCACAAAATCCACTCAATTAAAGTTCACTAACCTAGGTCAATAAAAAAAGTCACCATTTTGTACAAACCCTTGACTAAATTTTCCGAATTTTACTTCAATATGTTCTCTGAGACTCTCGCTTCAGTTAAAATGTCCCATTGAAATAACATTAGAGGGAGGGAAGTGGGTGTAAAACTTCTACGTGGGCTCCCCAACTACACTCAAATCTCACGTGTCGTTACGATGAAAAATTCCACTCGCTGTCGTGAAATTAATAGAAAACGAGAAACGTCGACTGGGGGTGAGAATATGTGCGAAATTTATATAAAGAGGAAAGTTTTATTGTTCTAAAAACTATATCCACGGTGTAAAGTAAATTTAAAATCTATTTTTTCCTCTTATATACTCCCGAGTTGCTGAATAAAGAAAAAAATAAATTCGAGATAGAGTTTTGATCTCGGCCATTAATTTTTTTTCAACATTTGTATAGAAAGTTACAAATTACTCGAGTATATAGCGAAAATACAGAAACTTTTCTCATTGAACAAAATTCAAGTACAAAATGCCGAAACTTTTTGACGATCATATATCCTACGCGGTACACCTTCCGGTCCTCTCAACTAATAATGAACTTTTTCAAAACTGATCAACTATCCTTAAATAAACTCCACGGTTGCGTTACGGCGCGAAATATTTACCATCATTTATCGTTTAGTTTACGTCGAACGTAAAATAAATAAAATGTGTATTTGAATTTAGTTTTTACGGTCTTTTTTTTACCTTTTTTTCCCGCGCTGTGAGAAAGCACCCTATGTTTAGAAGGGTTGAAAGTTTTTTCGGAACTGGTGAAAAAATGGGGCGAAATTGTAAAATGTTAGAATGAGAATTGAACGTTTTTTATGAATTTTTTTACGCGTATTTTTTCACGCTTCGATTGATAACAAAAAAATTATTTCGTAGGAAATCAAATTTGTAACGATCGAGTTATTTTTTGTATTTAATGAAATTTTGATGAAATATTTTTTACGCGGTGTTGCCAAATGTTCTGAAGTGTTTTTCGAGATTTTTTTTTTGTTGTTGTTTGGGAAATTGCGTAATCATTTCCTGTGTATGTATTTCAGTGTTGCACAGGTCGATATGACATAAAAAGTAAATATTTTTGGAAAATAGTTGCTTAAAATTACACAAAATTATCAAAATTTACTACAAATTTCATAAAAATAGTTGAAATGTGGTTGAAATAGCTTAAAATTAATCAATATTCTTTGTTTTAAGTGTTTCAAATTACGTAAAATAGTCAAAATGTTGCTAAGATCGCTTAAAGTTTTTCAATATTTCAGTAAAATTGTATAAAACAATTAAAATTTTATTGAAACGTCCTTAAATCGATCAAAATTTGTTTAAAATTCTGTAAAAACAGTTGAAATGCTGTTAAAATAGTTTAAAACTGATCAAAACTCGTTCTGAAGTGCTTAAAATTGCGTTAAATCAGTTAAAATGTTGTTAAGGTAGCTTAAAATTGATCACAATTCTTTAAAAGGGCTTAAAATGACGCAAAACTATTAAAATGTTAAAATTACTCGAAACGTTTCAATATTTGCTTCAAGTAGCATAAAAAGTGTTAAAATTTTGTTAAAACAACCAATTTTAAACGAATTTTTATCGACTTTACGCCATTTTAACCACATTTGAACTGCTTTTGTGCAATTTTACGCAAATATGAAATAACTTTGAGCAGTTTCAACAACATTTGAACGACTTTGCGAGATTTTAAGCACATCAAAACCAATTTTCATCAATTTTGGGCTTTTTAAACAATATTTTAACTGTTTTATATAATTTTAAAGCAAATATTAAACAACTTTGAGTAATTTTAACGACATTTCAAAGGTTTTGCGTATAATTTTAAGCCCCTTTAAACGAATTTGTATCAATTTTTTACTATTTCACCAAAATATCCACTATTTTTTATAATTCGAAGAAAATTTTGATAATTTTGCGTAATTCTGAGGTATTTTAAACGAATTTTTATCAATTTCAGTATATTTTAACGACATTTTGAATATTTTTATGCAATTTTGAGCAAATATAGGCAACTTTATACAATTCTGACATCATTTTGACAATTTTGAGTAAATTTATGCAACTTTAAACAAAGTCTAATTGATTTTAAACTTCATCAGACAGGCGCTTGATTGTTTTAGGTGTGGAGGAGGTAAACCGGTTGTCAGTATTCAATTCGATTGACTTTAACCGACACTTATACTCTGTGATTTCGTTAGGTAAAATTACAGTGTTGCTATTATTTACAAAAGACTACTTTTCTTCGTTTCAAAGATTCATTTCAAGAAATAGTATACAAGTTGACTCATGAACCTTGAAAAAAGAACAACTCCGGGCGTGAAAAAATTCGGTAAATTCAAAAATACCTCTATGGTTTGCTTCCTAGTCACGTCGACGCTTTTATTGGCCAATACCTCGAGCATTTTAATTTTGTCAAATCATGGTTACTTCCGGAAATAACCACCTTATTTTCTACGAACATCGTAGTTTGGTAATCTGGAACCGTATTTAATTACTATACACAAAGGTCGATTTTTTGGCTAATTTTAATGCCATATACGTTGACGGATTAACAAATAATGAAAAAATTCCACTAAGTGCTTCGGGGGTTTCACGCGAACTCACATTTAAAACGTCCGCCTTTCGACGTTAATAAAGCTTCGAATTTTATTTTGCGTGCGAGATAATGGAGATTTACACGTGCCCACTTATCAGCCTATACATGAACTCGATCAATAACATCAATTCGTTTGAACCCAAACATGGCGTAAATTACGATGGTAATTACTTCGTACAATGATACCATTAACAATGATTTTTAATTCGCTCGACACGCGTTCATTTTTTTTTTCGGGTAAAAATAAAAGAAAAATAAATTACCAAGGTTTGTAAATGTAGCTGCATATGTTTATGGGGTGAATTTCTTGTCGGTAGTTTTTTTAACCATTTCACCTTGATCGTTCATATGGTCGAGGATCGTTTATCAAACTGTACCGAGGAATCGGGTAAAATGTGAAAAGCTGCTGTTAGGGTTGATTTTTCCGCATCGACGAGTTATAAATTACTCGCATTATTCATCGTCTTACTGAATTTTCTACGTTTCATCATATTTTTCGGGGCGAATTTCCACGCGCTACTGATAACGTTCTTCGTCTCGCTTGCTGCGTGAAAAATATAACTTTATAATATTTCAATTAACGATCAATATACACGTGATCTCGGTATAATACCTCATTAAAGTAAACACCACGAGGAAGTTCTCATTATCGTTAAAGCAAAAAGCGTCTTATTTCGAAGATGAGGCGGCGTTGTTAAGGTGATTTTTATGCGGACCTTGATATCGCGAGCAACCAAATTAAGTAAATCTCTAAATCATAACTTTTTTCCTGGCCGTGTATAACCTTATAAAATATCAAATTACCTTCACCTGCTCGTTAAAGAGAGCATTTCTTCACTCGCGAATCAACTATAACGTCGCGTTTACCCAGTAATAGCGCATTTTTCGTAATCAGCTGTTACGAATATGTAAAAAGGGTACAAGATTACCTGAAACGTGATACGTTTTAGCAAAATGTACCGATATTTTATGCGATAAGGCGTTCAAAAACTTACCTTTTTCGCATTTCCCGAGATCCTTATCGTAAAGAGAGGAAACGCGTGAAATATTTTTTTTCTACGATATATTATTCGATATAGAAATGAGTAGATTCTATTACATGTTCGAGCATATTTTGAAAAAGTGAGAAAAAAAACGAAGTATTTGACGAGAAAGTAGAAATGAAAATTCACCATGAATTAAAATGAAGTTTGAATTTCAACTTTTTAATTTAAAAGATTACACAAGTTCATTTCGTGTCGGAAATTATTCTCGTTGTAGATTTGCTCGATTTAAATATAAACATTACGTCTCATGGGAATTTGAGGAAACCTCCGATTGCTTAAGCTGCTGCTTTAAAGTTGGAAGAAATTACGTGTTGTATTATTATTTATTATACTTTTTGTCGAAAATTAAAAAAAAATTGTTTAATCTTAAACGAAACTGGAAGGTTTTAGTTATTTATCAAATTAACAATGCAGAATTGGAAAAATACTAGAAAACTTCATCTTATGGTTAAGCCGACAATGTTACTTGGGGGGGGGGGCGAAATCCAAAAATGTTTTCATGTAGATGTCTTAGCTATAGGGCTTAGGAGTTGATTTTTTGAAATTTTTTATTAAGAAAAACCTTACAATAATAGGAAATATTTCATGAGTTGTATTTAAATTTCAACTATGACGTCAATGACGTCATCAGTTGTGTTTTATTTTAGACTACCGTAGTTACATGTGTTAGTTGAAAATCCTTGAGAATTCATGATGGACCATGATTACGTCATCGTTGGTAGAAAGTAACGCCGTCATCAAATCTTTTGTTAAAGGCAACGCGCATGCCTTGATGACGTCATCATTAAGAACGCGTCATAGGAATTGATGTCATTATTCCTTATTTGATAACGTTGTCATTGACGAGATTAAATTTTATTAAAACATGAAGTAATGACGTCACCCAATCCTTTGTATAGGACAACGCGCCACTTGTTGACATTATCATTTTGAACGTATCATGGGAATTGATGATGTTATTCTTTGTTTGATGACGTCGCTATTGAGATTGAATTTTATTAAAACAAGCATTAATGATGTCATCAAATCTTTTGGTAAAGACAACCTGTGATTTGATGACGTCATCGTCAACAACGTATTGCAGGAATTAATAATGACATTTCTTGATTGATGACGTCATTGTTCAAGGAATTCACTTCCATTACAATAAAAAGTGGTAACGTCATCAAAATCTACCTCTAAACATTTTTTTGGTGACATCATCGTGATGAAATTTTACAACAGATTGATGATTTAATGCATTTTTACTAAAACTACGACATAAGTTACTAAAATGTAGTGACGTCATCTTTAACAGAATTGAATTTTTCCGAAAGTAGTTTGTTAATTATGTCATCGATTCTTCAATTAAAGGCAACACGTTGCTTGACGAACGTGTCAAGAAATGAAGGAAAGTAAGAATGTCAATTGTTTTTTTGATGACGTCATGATTCACGAAGTTCTGTTTTGTTTGCAGATAAAATCTTCTACATTTACTCTTGCATAATGCAAAAAAACTCAATTACGTCATCGAAGTTACATAATATTTTCTCTCTCACTATCAATATAAGTTGATGCATTTTGCAGCTAATTTGAGGAAATAATTAAATATCTCGTCGACGAACTATTGTCATAATTCCTGCAAACTTGCCGATGCATTATAAATTTCTCTTTACAATTAATTACGAGTACAAGCGGACGGTAGTCTTTACGGATGAATATAAACTTAAATTTCAGTAAATTTAATTCGATTTAAAGCTCGTATATTAAATGTTTATACGAGGACGTTTTATCTTTACGTTGTAATTATATTAAATATGGAAAATTGAACGAATTACTCGCTTTCACAAAAAGTGAAAAAAAGCAAAAGTTAGCGGCGTTTTCGCGACGACATAAGCGCTAAAAGCTAAAAGCGTAAAAGTGTACGCGATTCAGCAAAGGTTTTAATATACTTTGTGTTTATACGCGACGTAGTTTAATGTAATCAATTCGCAAGCGGCATTTTTCAAAAAAGTGCCTTTGTAAGCTAAAAAGCTTCGACTCAAGATCAACGATATACGACTTGTTTTATGTAATAAGAACAACTCAATCTATGCGCTTTTTGATGATTTAATGATGACGAGGCTAAAATTTAGTTTACTTTTGCCATGTATATACTTTATGTTGTTTGCTTTATTTTAAATTGTTTGCCGCGTCTATGTTTAAGGTGTTTTTTTTTAACAATGTTTTTCATTTAGGTGCAAAATTAGTATAGAAGGGTTTGGGCGTAGGTCGAGTTTAATGAAGTGGTATTTTCACTTCGGAGTCAAATGAGGCTGTTGAACGATAATTACGTGCGCTTTTAAGTGATTTTCGTTCGGTTTTTTAGATGTGTTTATTTTTGGATATTTAAGTAATAATTGATATCGATTTGAAAGAGTTTAAGAAATGAAGAGAGATACCAATATGGTCGAAATTGATCTTTGAAGTTGGCTGCGAAATTTTAATGTAATTTGTGTAATTTCTTAGCTCTTTTTGTATTTGATTTTTTTTTTGAATTACAGTTCCGAAGTCTCTTAAAAAACAAAACGAATATTGCGATTTGGAAATTTTAATTGATTTTGATACTTCCATTTCCTTTTCAAATTTTTTGACTTGAAAAAAAATGAGGAAAGAAATCTTTTTCAATATTTTTAATTGAGTTATTTTTAAAAAAGTTGAGAAATTATTTTCAATTAAAACAATAAGGGGTTAAAAGGCTTTTCTCAAATTTTTCAATTTTTCTAAAAAATTTACAAAGCGTCCTCAAATTTATTAGTCATATGAAAACAGTTGAGGGCACTACTTAAATTTTCTGGTGGTATAAAGAAAAATTTTTTCATTTAATTTTTTCACAAAAAAAATTGAAAAGAATATTTTTCAAGTTTTTAATTACTTCAAAAAAAATGGAGAAAAAAGGAATCTTCTCAAAATTCAAATTTTCCATTTTTTCCCAAAAAAAACTTAGAACCTGTATCATTAAAATTTATTACTGAAGAGCCTTACTTGAATTTTTTAGCCATTTCTAATGCATTTTTCATATTTTCCAGCTTTTCAAAAAAAATTAAAAAGAGTATTTTCAAGTTTTTTAATTGTTTCAAAAAATGTTGAAAAAAGAGAAATCTTTTTAAATTTTTTTAATAATTTTAACGGATTGTGTCGAAAACAAAAAAAGTGGGATAGACTCTTTCAAATTTTCCAATTTTTTTAAAAAGAATTTAGAACGTGTATCCGCAATTATTTCAAAAAAGTTAGGAATGAAGGGCCTCACTTAAAATTTCCAATTATGTCGATAGCTTTTTCAAATTTTTAGTTTTTCCAGAAAAAATTGAAAAGAGAATATTTTCTATTTTTTTTAGTTGAAAAAGAAAATACTTCTCAAATGTTTTATTTGTTCAAATTTTTTTATTATTTCAAAAATGTTTATAGTGGAGACCTTTCTAGAAATTTTCCATCATGTCAAAACCAATCAAGAGAATAGGACCTCTCTAGAATTTCCCAATTTTTCTAAAAAAAATTAAGAGAAATCCTTTTGAAATTTTATAAGAATTTCAAAAAAATTAAGAATGAAGAGACCTTTCTCAAATTTTCCAATTCAATGTTCCTTTCATGTTAATTCTCCTTGCCTTTTTTCATGAACAGGATTGAAAAAATTAAAAGAGGATTAATTTCGGTTCTCTTTCGAGACTTTTTTCTCGCGTTTCTTCCAATTTTTCCTCAAAACGGCGGCTTTTACTTCTCATAAGAAGCAACTCGTTTCTCGTACTGATTCAAATTTTTCTATATTCGCTCGAATTATGTACGTGATTCGATAGACGAGGCGTGTTAAAGGCTCAACGACGCATATGTCATTTCGGTTAATAGAAAATCTACGTATTTATAATCCGCAAAACGAGTACAAAGTTACGTTAACGCGAAAAGTATAGAAGCGGTACATTGTAGTACGTTATTTTGGTATTTACGCGAAAGATACACGGTTGACTCGAGGCTTTTGGGAAGGTTCGAGAGAGAAAGGAGAGGCTTTGAAATGTAATTATACTGGTTATATATGTAAGGAAAAGACCCCCGGAGTAAAATGCAATATCTTTATTACATTTTGTCGAAAGAGCAGAATTGGTCGTGTGTGTGTTACACGTATATTGTTTTGGCCCCATTTTACCGCATTCACCGGGCGAAAACTTTCATCGGTACGTCGTACACTTTGGGCGGATTTCTCGGTTGTGTATTTGTTAATGTGTCTAATAAGCTCGAAGCTTGTTTCTTTGTTTTTGCTCATCGAGTATAATAAATTTATATCTTATCTCGTTTAAATAAACGAATATGGTAACGTTTGACGTTGAGTTCACATTCTAAAAAGGTTCGCGAGGGGTTTTTTTCATAAAGGATTATTCAGATTGATGGCGTATTAGGTGGAATATGAAATACGCGGGTTCGCGGATATTTCCTTCGAAGTTGCGGATTAAAAACGGTTCATGAAGCGATTATCATCGTTGAATTATCGTCCGCGTAGATCTAAAGCGAGAATTTTAGCCTTAAACGGATTTAGACGCGAGTTTTCTCCGTGGAGATCTGCGTAAAAAATCGAAGAACTTGGGAATACACATCTCGGATTAATTGCTCTATCGGTTCGATGAATTTTCCAAGTTTTTCAGCCTATTTTCCTAAACTCGAGCTTTTGAATTTCATCTTACTTCGCGATTGATTATAAAATCGATACGTTGGTGATGGTAAAATGCCTGTTTATTGTAAATTATCGTCGTATCAGGGCTGAAAAAATATCTAAGTGATAAGAAAATATAACACGGAGATTCTTTCTCGCCAAATAGTAAAAATACCTTCACAAAGGAAACCACTTAAAAAGTTTCAAACATTTGAGACTTTTTCTCTAAAGATACGAAAGCGATTTTTTATCCTTTATTTTTTATCTAGCTCTTTTGTATATTACTTATTAGATAGTATTTGTTTCAACGCGCACAGGATGGCGGAAAGCTTTTGTTTATGAATTCAACACAGTTGATGTTTTTCTCGAGCAGTCGTGTAAAAAACTAAAAACAATGAAATCTTTTTCCGTTTCGCCAAAGCGGAGCTTTTGTGTGAATGGGATTTGGACGTTAATGAAACGGGTATTAAGTCGCTTATACCAAAAGCTCGATTACATTTGGAAGGTAACGCTTTTTTTCAAACTTTATATACCGAAACCTTCTACCTTTCGTGGTTATGTACCTGTAGCTTTTAACGAGTCGATAAATTGTATTAAAATGAGACCTCGATACTATTTAATCGCTTATTACGAACGTAGCTGGTGTGTAATGCAAGGGAGGAACTCTACGTTTAGCTTTTGTGCGGAAAATTTTCAGAATTGACGTGAAGTTTCGAGTGTTTTTAATTTTTTCCGTTGCTCGTGCTGTGAATTAATTCCGAGCCGAAGGGTGTTTTCGTTTTTGTGTTGATTATTTTTTTTGAAATGAATTTTCAAATTTTTTAATATTGAAAATTATTTTTTGTTGAGTCAACTTGTTATTTTAGAAAAAATTGCACCCCTCTGTACCTGGTAGCAGAACAGGGGGAGGGACATGTGGACCACGCTTGTCCAAAAAGTTCTCTGATCTGTTCAATTTTTTCAGTAAATTAATCCTTACAACTTGAAATGTATTTGTTTTTAGATTGAAAAAAATAAAAAAAAATTCGAGCCAGTTTTGTGACATTCTTTCTGCGCCCACGCAACAAAAAAGCTAATTACGTAAGAGATTTTTGGACGATTTTGATTTTCTGATCATAAACCAACATCGTGGTTTTTAATTTGCAAATGAGAAAATTTTCATGAAAAAGTCCTCGTTTTTGTTATCCGAAAAGATATGAAAAATTATTCGTAAAAAGTTTACTTCAAAAATGAGCGTTTGTATAATACTTACAAAGAGAAGCCATTTTCTTTTCAGTCTTGACACAGATTTGTTCGTTTTTTTGTAAAAATATTCCGTAACTTGTCATGACCTGATTTTGGTAACAATTTCACAAATTATAATTATCCATTCGACGTTTTCCTTTTTAAAGTTGAAATCCTTTGAAGTGAAAGCCTTTCCCAATCGAGACAGATAAATCACGGTGTTGTTCGTTTCTCTAAAAACTTTTTAAATACCTTTCATTCAATTTAGCGATTTTTGGAAATGTAATTTAGGCAAGCAAGGTTTATGAAATAATAGTTTTTTATTATTTTTAAAAAATCTCCCGTTTCTTTTTCCAATGATAATATCGAGAAAAAATCCACCATGTTGGGTAAAAATTATAGTAGATTAATTTAAAAAATAAGCGTTAATTTTACGGAGAATTTTTTTTAAATCGTTAAAAAAATTCATTTAACTACGCGAAGTAAGTTTGATTAAAAAATTACACCGTCTACGCCTATATAAATTAATACTTTGGAAAATAATAGAGGAAAAAAGGAAAAAAAAGTTTAAGAATAATACCTTATTAGGGTAAAAATTCACCTCACTAATTCTACCTTTTGTATTGGCTCACACCGTCTTGTCTCAGATGCGAGAGTTATTTGGACGAAGACGAAGCAAAGGTGGGTTTTTTTCCTCTGTTATATTAAGTAAGAGCATTTTCCATAATTTTTTTCTTCAACTGGTACGAAATAAAGGAGAAATCTAATTAATAAGTTTTACGCTATAACAAGCTTTCGACGGAAACGAGCTATACCGATGTCATTAATTTTCACCCTAATGATTTCGAAAAATAAGTAAAAATTTATTTAAATTTCTAAACGAACGAATCCCTTTTTTTGGTGCTTTTTCGCAACGCGGTTTCGATTCCGATATTAGTTTATGGTACATGCAACAGCTGCTGGCCATTTTGTAATGCTCGTGTATATGGAGGTATTTTTTCTAAGGGTGGTTCGCTTGTTATATAATAAATCGTATCACGAAGGATTAATTTTTTTTGTTCGTTAAAAGGTTTTTAAAATAAGCTGATTGATTTCATCTGCTCGACATGTCGGTGAATTCGATGTAAAAAGTAAATCAATTAACGATGGAGTTGTTTTTGGCATCATTTTCTATGGTTTTTGATATTTCGTCGTGTACGAATCATCGTATTTTTGTAGGTTTCGCGTATTCGCGATTTTAATTCGAAATGTTACATTTCGAGTATAATAAATATTTGAAGAACGTAAAATAAGGTGATTAGAAATTACCCCGATGAAGAAACCCTTGAGGCCGCTGAAGGTAAATATGATTAAATAATTTTTCAGCTTCGACGATAATAATCTGGTTACTGAGAATACTTTTAGCGAGTTTCACAAGCTTTTGTCTCTGACGTAAACTACCGATAACTTTCGTACTTTTTCTTATTTTTTTCGGCGCTGAAAAGCAGTAAAACCTTAGAAGTGCTTTGAAAAGGGAGAATTCATTACTTTAATATATGTCAATAATGTACCATACTCTTGACTGCGGAATAAAACCTTGGCGGAGTTATTTATTACGATGGATATTTGCCGAAGGATTTTTACTCGTATCAAAAGTCGATTAAAAGCGTCGCGCGTTTTTCGCGAATTAATGAAAATTCGTGAAATTCGCGCCTCACGGTAGAAGACGCGATTGACGCTTCGATATCTCGGAGCATTGCTCGAGTATCATAACGAAAGAGCTACTCAGTGTATGACGTAAGTTGCGAGATAAAAACGTCTCTCTGGAGATGCGTCGTATTGTCGAAATGACGTCATTTTATATCGCGTTTAACAAATGGCACGCCAATTAATTTTTTTCTACCTTGGTATATTTTTGACACGAGTACATCGAGCCAACCTCGATGATAAGATATTACTCGAGTTGGTTCGTTGGTGATAACGTCGCAGTCGTTGATGGATTCCAATTTATAGACGTGTTTTTTTTCGAGAGCGAAGCTTTTCAAAGTTTATGACTCGTGTGGGCGTAGGTCAGTGTTGAAATGCAATAGTTCGCAGAGGAGTTTCAACGGTGAGGATATTTTTGAACTTTTTCAAGTAGTTTTCAAGTATTTGCTTAGTTATTTGCAATTAAATGGAAATAGTGTGCTTATTACGATTTAACTTGTAGAAGTGAGTTGTTACTTGAATCAAGCTTCGTTCTTCTTCAGATCGTGACGTAAACGAAATTGTCGTGTGAAGGATTGATTTCTGAGACACGAAAGGAAATATTTTTGTCTTACTTTGATGCATGTATGATTTAAAAAAAAAATAAAAATTATAATTTATCGATATATAATGTATACAAGTAAGTAGAGTTGCGCTGTAGTTTTTTTGAATGTCAGTTGAGTCATGAGCACATAAGTTGTTAAGTAATTCTGTTGTTCCCCTTCCACTACGTCACGTCAGTACATGCCGGTCGAGTCATAAACACATAAATTGTCAAACTAGTTCTATTGTTCCCCCTCCGCTACGTCGCATCGGTACCAACTAGTTCTGTTGTTCCCCTTCCACTTCGTCGCGTCGATACATGTCGGTCGAGTAATGAACACATAAGTTGTCAAACTACTTCTGTTGTTCCCCCTCCGCTACATCGTGTTGGTACATGTCGGTCGAGTAATGAACACATAAGTTGTCAAACTAGTTCTATTGTTCCCCCTCTGCTACGTCGCATCGGTACCAAATAGTTCTGCTGTTCCCCTTCCACTTCGTCGCGTCGATACATGTCGGTCGAGTAATGAACCCATAAGTTGTCAAACTAGTTCTATTGTTTCCCCTCCGCTACGTCGCATCGGTACCAACTAGTTCTGTTGTTCCCCTTCCACTTCGTCGCTCCAATACATGTGGGTCGAGTAATGAACCCATAAGTTGTCAAACTAGTTCTGTTGTTCCCCCTCTGCTACATCGTGTTGGTACATGTCGGTTGAGTCATAAGCAGACGAGTAGTCAAACTAGTTCCATCGTTTCCTCTTCCACTACATGTCGGTTCTCTGTTGCATGTTTATTCATATAGATGGCGTCTTTCTTCAACAACCAAGTAAGGCATAGACTGTTTCAAAAATTCTACATATTTCTGAGCGTGGTCTAGCTACTGAAAACTTTCGCCTTTAATTGAAAAATGGTAACATCTCTTTGCATTAGTTTGAAGTAATCAGTGTTGCCAATAAAAATAATTGCATGAAAATTCTCTATGAGATGGGCTAAGCTTACTTTTACGTATTATACAATAAAAACTATATTCAGAACACTATTGTATATTTCAAGTTGTTTGGTAGAAAATTATGAAATGTTGATTTAACGAGTCTTTTTATGAGGTTATTTCTCTGGAAATGGACTAATAATACTATCACAAGAATTTTGACCAAATTGGCAAATAATTCCACCTAACGAGTATGTTTCTCGATATCTGGGATTTCATCATTTCTACCAAAATTTCTCAAAGAATTGGCCATTTGGGTTTAGGAAATGGCGGAAATCAAAGAATATAATTTCACGGGGTCCTTTGAAGCATCCTTTATATTTCATCGACAGTGTCATTACGTTTCATATTTCGTCCGCGTTACGATGGTAAGGTACTCATGGTGAAAAGGCGAATTTCATATTAACCACTTAACTCCGCTTTCTTGTTGAGATGCGGTTGATCAGAGAGCACGTGTATGGCTGAGGCGAGCAAAAAGGGACGATGATTGACACAATAATGGATTATATCCATTAATCCTTTGGCGCGAAGGCAAGTATTTCGAGGATAGATTGCGATAAGAAAAGCCAGAATTAAAATATTTAGTTTTCTGCGAACCTTTGTACGGAGTTTTTTAAGTTGGGATGTGGTGCTTAGGGGGTTGCGTCAATTTGCTCGCAAATGGAATTATTTGTATTGCGGATTGCGTTTGCGGACTAAAGGATAATTAATTTCGGACGCTTTGAACGATTTGTTGGTTATCTGGTGAAATCTTTGTTAGAACGGAGGGGATTTAGAGTGAATGAGTATGGGAGTAGTACTCTTGTTTAAATTATATAACAATTTTTCTGGTACTTTTGGAATTCGTAAATCGATATTGATACTTTTTTGTACGTTCATGTGGCCTTGGTTGTGAAAAAAGCTCTTTATGAGACCACATTTGATATATACACACGTGCTTTCCGAGTCGAAAAAATAAATTAACAGCGTTTTAGGCGCTGAAAATCTTCTCGCAGTTTAAGACCACCTGGTACCTACAGATGCCAGATTAAAAGCAAGCGCCTATCGTTGAGATTTATACCGGGTGTCTTTATTTACTATACACGTCGAGATTATACGGATTTTTTTCTCTATTTAATTTACTCGAATGGAGGAAAAATTAGTCATGTTCTAGAAAGGGTCAAGTGTTTTGTAGGCTTTTTTCTTCTCTACTTCGAGACGTAGTCATTAATAAAACCAACGCCTAAGATTGACATCGGAGAAAGAATAATGAGTAGGAGATATAGCATTTGAAAAATGAAGTTTTAACTTAAATTCGAGAAAATATTCGGCTTTTTCGATGCTGCGCGAATATGGCAAAAAAGCGAAACGTTTGACGGGAATGATTAAGCATGATTGCTCATTAGTTAGTTGTTTTTCTTTCGTTGCGATTTCACTGCGTAGGAATTACTTGGGATGTTTAGTTTCGAAATGATTACCAGTGTAATCGCGTTTCATCAATTTTCCCAACGATGCTTATAGGTGTTGGGATGTTGAAATGAGGCTCGTGGCCGATCGTGCTAAAAGTGAATTTTAAGAAGTCGTTTGAACTACTTTTCTCAAGGGATTTTAGTTCAGGAGGTGATTGTCAAATCAATCTTCATCTGGTTCATTGTAGCAAATAAAAGAACGAGAAGTGCCTTGTGGTGAGTTCGAGGGACCTCTTGGATTTCCATTTTGATTTTTTAACATCATATGGCTTCAATATAAATTAATTTTTCGACAAGTGATCTTGAAATTGAACTTTTCTTCAGAGATCTGACCAAGGGGAAGTCAAAGTGGTCAATTATATGGCTTTTAAGTGGTTTTTAAGGATGAAATTGATATTTATTTTAACGAATATTTCAATATAGCTGTTGAAATGTTGAATGAAAAAAGGTCTCTTCCTGCCGAGTTACTGCTCCATTAGCTTTGGAATTATTCAATTTTAATGAAGGAAAATGATACATAAAACTTTTTTCATATATTTACCAAATTTCGATACATTTTTCTTTCCCTTTTCGACTTCTTTTGTACATTTTTGATAAATGACCTCATAGCTTTACAACCTGTTCAAAACATACATGCACTTTTCCTATTAATATTTCAAATTCATCACAATTCATATGGAAAAAGTTTCCTCGAGAAATGTAAAAAATAACATCCCACGAGATATTTTAATTGATCGATTCTCTCATTCATATCCTTTCTAAAATATTCGATATCGAGAGGAAAAAAATCTTCGCTATTTCGTCCATGAAAAGAGCATCAAAGGCGTACTTAAAATTATACCAAACATTAATGAGAGCATTATTAATGATAAATTATTCTCCTCCCGTCGTACTTAGCGAGATTCCTGTCGTAAAATCATTAAAGAAGGTTATCATCCAAGGAGAACTGAAAAGCCTCACGTAAAGACCTTTTTGAAGCGATACAGCTGTGCAAAATTTCTTTTGTTCGGCGGATTTTAAACATTCGAAGTATGTCTTTTAATGAAAAGAGCCGAGGATTTTTTGAATGTCGCGTAATTTTATGTACTTTTGTCGTTTTTATTTTCAATTTTTCAGCTTTTTTCCCCAAATGTATCGAAAAATTGTATTTTTCAGGGGATTTATTTTTTTGCGAAGATGAAAAACGAAATATTCTTTGATGGTATTTAATTCTATTTTTTTTCGTGTTTATAATTACGAGTGAAAAATATAAGACGTTGATTGCAAAAACTGAAATATAAAAATTCTCCGCAACTCCGTTCTAAATTTGTATAAAGATTATTTTTTGCGTCATGTTTTTTCAATTCAGATGGTAAAGAATAATATACGAAATATTTCGAAATGATACAAAAATATATTTAATATAGTCTTCGCTTTTGGAAAAATAAAAAGGTAGAATCGCCCGAAGTACGAGGAAGTTGAAAATACTCGAGATCACGTATGAAAAAAAAAAGTTCCGGAGAAACGCGACTTTAGCTTTTTAATAGTCCATCATAGTTGATCTTTATTCATACCTCGTCTAGCTACGGGTAATGTCTGAATACAGAAAGATTTATTCGACATAATCCAAAACGACGAAGTTACAATTTGGAATGATAAAAGATTGAAAATTTCTAAAGGTTTGCGCCAAGACGCTTTTAATTTTATAACCCAAACGAGAAAAGTTTTCTTATTTGTTTTGAATGATGCGGAAAAAAGATGAATTTTTAAAAAAATTACTGTTTTTAGCGATGTTTTTAATTACGAGTCATTTATGGGAAAGTTATGGTTGAAATTGAACAAAAAATTCAGATATAAATTAACGAAATTGGCCATTTCGAAAATCAAGTTTGAGAAATCCGATAAACAATTCATCATGTAGCAAGTCGATGTAATGAAGCGTTTAGTGCGAACACGTAGCTTAGTCATTCAACAGGTGTTGAAATTGGCCAAACTACACATACGTTGAACTTCGGTCGCGTACGTACCCGAGAATATTCTCAGCTTTTTGGTTACCTTTGCAATCAAAAGTCACCATGTATACTTTCAAGGGAATCCTCCTTCAATTATAGTCACCTAACGTGGATGGAATAGCAAACAGAGCGATGTGACGTCATTAGAGCTTTTTTTTATTCGATATAACATTTCATATTGTTTCTATAGTAACAACGACATCATACCGGACGCTAAATGCTCTCCAGCGGTGTGAAACTCGAAAAGGGTAATCGACAGAAATGGAATTATCGAGGCGACGTGGTAATATTCGCAGTGAGATTTTACCGAAATTGCCAACCTGTCGGTTTTAAATCGGCCATTCTTGGAAATCATATGGTTATCGAAGGACACAAGTCTTAAGTCTTATTGTTAAGGATGTTCCTGACTGTGGCCTTGATTCGTTGATTTTTCACACGATAGTTTTTACAAGGCAAATCTGAGAAATAAAGTTTACTTTGATGTTTACGAATAATGGAAGATTTTAAGTGCATTTGTCGCTAAATAATTTCAAATTCATATGAAGGGAATTAAACAACTGTGTTTTGACATTGTTACCTCGTCATTTGAATTGTTATGTCATTGTGAAGGGAATATCGCCTGTAACCTTGTTTGACCTTCCCGGGTTCCGCGTTGTTTTCATTATAACCTTGACTAGTACGTTGTTTTGAAGGGAAGCGCGCTAGTTACCTTCTGATGACCTTGACGATTGTTCCGCTTCCCTGAAACATTTTGTTGTTGCGTCGCGTTGAAGGGAATCTTATGAGTTGTTCTTGCATATTTGACCTTAACGAATTTCGCGCCATCTTTGTAACCTTAAATCGTTGTTATTTTGAAAGGAAGCGCGTTATTCGCCTTTTTTATGATTTTTATTATATTGTTGCTTTCTTTTCCTCAACATTGCTTCTCGTTATTTTTTTTTCATTTTGGGCATTTGTTTTTTTTTATATTACATCACAATGAAAACATTTTTTTCCGACTTAAATTACTTTACATTATAAATATCTCGCTTCATCGTTTCGCAACATTTAGAAATGTGAAGTAAATTTTTCCTCGGCCTTTTTGGATTTTCCAAATGTTATTTCAAAATCTGGTTTTAATTTATTTTTATAACTTTTTATTGTGCATTGCATTAAGGTATATGGCGCATGGATAAAAGCCTTTATATAGCTTTTATAGCTATTTCACCGTCACGTATTGCAATTTTCCGTTTTGTGCAATGGCGCTGGAAAAAATTACAATAAATATCCAATTACTTGGAATAGTTGTTCAATTAAGCGGTTTAGATTTCGAAATGAACTTTTTACGTTGCAGAACGCGAATATCGTGTAGTTTATTTACGTATTACAAGTTCAATATCACGCGTAATTATTCGATTGGATTAAAAACGCAAATAGTCTCGTATTTCTTTCACTTTTAAACGATCTCCCGGAGCGTTTCGATGGTTTATCAGCATTTTACCAAAGGGGGAAGTTCTTTATCGCGTCTGGGTGGGTTTTTATTAAATCTAATAATAAATTTGCGGACTGCCTTGCGATAGTTTTATAAGCATATATCATTTCCGAAGTACCCACTCGCACGCAGAAGCGAACGTTAACGGTGTGTAAAACGCAATGTAATAAATCCAAAGGGTCAGCCTATGCTGGGCGAACTAATTAACTTAATATGACTAATTAACGTGCAAAAAGGAATGATATCTTTTTTTTAATACAAACGGTTTGTTTTTCTTTCATTAGAGTTTCTTTTATCTGAAGTGGCGTTTTTTTTTCGCAGCGCGTTTTAAAAGCACTCTTTTCATTTATATTTTCTTTTCTGTCGTTCTTGCTTGCTTTTTCATTGATTTTTTTTTCGTTTTTTGAAATTGTTTCCTTTTTTTTTCACGCTACACGTATATATTCCAACTTGAAAGTTTTCTCGCGTTTCCTCTTGTCTGATATTTTAATCCTTTATATTTGTTGCTTTATTGTTCGCTGTAGAGAGAAGTTGGTAATTATTCTTTTCGCGCGAGACGATTACGTCATTTAAATGACGAGAATTCGCGCCATCTACGTACGCAATTCAAACATTTTCAGTGAGTTCTTGGACCGATATTTTCATCGTTATCTTTGGAATTATGCAACTTTGCAAAGGAAACGGAAATTCATGGCGAAAGTGTTTTATTATTAAACTTTGAAATTATCGAGGATCTGAACAAACAAAATGTAGTAAGTGACCGGTATGTAGTTTTTCTTTCTCGACTAAACGCATTAGGAATTTTGGCAAAACCACAGTTTTAAATTCACAATCAATAGCAAATTCCTGAGCATTAAAACTCGATGAAAATCTCACTTAGAGGATTAGATACGGCGGCTTCTTAAGCTACTCGGCGTCGAAGAAAATGGAAATTTTCACCAGAATTAGACTAACGGATAAGCATATTTTCGCGTTGTTGTGCAAGAAGGTCGGGCTAAAAAAATGGAAATCTTTAAACTTCAGTTTGACGTTTTAATTAAGTTTGCGTCAGTTTTTCCAAGTCACCGAGCGTCAAGTAAGGTGTAATTTGTTGAAAGTTTACGCTTATCTGTTGATTTCTTCTCGATGGTAATTTCGACGGCGATGAATTTTAAACATTTTCACCATCACGAACGCGCCATATGGTTTATGGCGAAAACAACGTTTTTTCGGAGCTCTTACAAGAGTCCAAAAAAAAAACGATACGGCACTTATGAAAATTCTTAAGAGTGCTTCAAAAGAACGATTTCAATTTCGGTTTGAGTCTTTGTTTCAAACGCTTTACTCGTCGAGTGGATATGCTAGGAGAATTCGTTTTTCAAGGGGTTCGTTGTTAAAATAAATTTCAAATGGAAATAATTCGAAGAGGAATTTTATTTCAAATAATCAGTCGAGTTTGTAATATAAACAGATTTTTTTCACAGCCTTGACGATTTTTTCGCTATCGTTACCCAATTTATTTACTTTTTAGGTGTTTCAAATTCGTGTTTATTTTGGAATAGGAATTAATTCGGATTTTCGTACAAAGAAATTCGTGTTATGGTTTCTCCCGCGAACGAGTTTAAAACGACGGTGGTTTATTTCGATGAATTTATTTCGTGTAATTTTTAAACGATTTTATGCTCGTTTCACAAAGCAAATCTTTTCAAAATTGTTTCCAAGTCGGTCATTCGACCGGGGGAGTGTAGATAAGTGGTTGTAAGTTTTTTTCCATCCGCGAAACTGGGGTTACTCATTTGAAAACAACGATTCATAAAGTGACCTAGATTTGGACGGTTTCCGGTGGTTGTGCATCTTAAACCTGGAATTTTACCTGAAAAAGCATAATTCAAGTTTGAAATAAAGCGTCGAGGTTCAAAGAAACACTCGTGTGTTCCGGTTGTTAGAAAGTTTGAATTGTTCTCGAAATGAGCTTGGAATTGTAGTCGTATTGTCCTTGCTTTTGTTGGTGCACAAATCGTGTGTGTTTGCGTAGAAATTGTGTTTTAAAATTTCTTCCCAAAGAAGAAATCTCTCGGAAATTTCGTTGCTTGTTCGAGTAGCCGGACGATAAATTATAGCGAGTGGAAATCAATTGCGGAAATATGCGAATAGAAGCGTTGTAGGTGTTTAAATGATATTTTATAAGGAGGGACGAGGAGTTATAATACTATTCACACGAATTAATAGTATTTCGTGAAATAGAAATTTTTTAAACATGTTCAAATACATATTTTAATTATTTATTTTAAGTAGAATCAATTTCTCTGAACTTTTGTTAAGAGGTTTGAATGTAACAATGTTCCGTCGGAGTGACAAATGTTCAATTTTTTGACCTTTTGAGTTTGTCCAAATTTTATAGGTATAAAAAATTAATTTCAATTTTAAAATCGTTTTTACTCAATTTTTTCAATATTCGTGCAATTACAAAAATAATTATTGAAGAAATAAGCTGTTCAATTTCAATACTTTTTGAAAGATCACGACTGAAGTTGAAAATTTTTTGCACATGATGACTTTAATTACAAATTTCGAATTGATTTTTTCGCCATTCAATGAGATTTCTGTTGAAAAAATTCTTTAATCCAATTTTTAATTAATTAATTTATCTGTTATAGTTATTTCTTAGAAATAATTTCGTTATTTGAAATTTGATAATTTTTTTTTTTACAATATAAATCCAGCACCAATTTTGGTGATTTTTTTTAAATACAAATTTTGGAATTCTATTTTACCGTTTTTTTTCTAATTTAATGAAATTTTTATCAAAAAAAGTAATATTATTTTTTTCGATAGCTTATTTCAACAATTTTATTCCAATCTTTATTTACTTTTTTTACTTTTTGTGGTTTATTTTATAAAATAATTTTGTTATTTGAAATTTAATGAATTTTTTTTATTTTAATTTTTTTAGTTGACTTCAATGGTTAGTTTTTCATCCAATTTTTTACAATATAAATCCAGTATCTTTTTTATGTGGAAGGGGAGGTGAGGAGAGAGAGGGAGGATTTGTGTGATAATATTACCGAGCAATTTTTTTAATAGCATTTTCAACGACCTTACAGCAAATTATTTGTAAAAATGCTTTCGAAAAAAATTAAATTTGTTCATTTTTGTGATAAAATGTACAACTTTTTGGTTTAAAGATTCATTTGCACAACTCTTCAATTTCTGCTCTCCTCCTCCTTCTCATATCCCCCTGCCGCACTCACCAAACTTCTGATATCAATACCAAATAAATTAATTTTAGTAAATTTTTTTTAATTATTACATTTGCAAAAATTTTTCGTTTCTCAGTTTCGTGGAAGTTGAAGCGAAAAATCTTGTTTTTTACGACTATTCTTAGTTCTGAGGCGTATAATTTTCTACAAAAACGAACATCCGTATGGAAAAGAGGAGAATAAAAGTCTCGTATGAACAGGTGCTCAGAAAGGCGTAATACTCGCACTTTGAAAAGTTCTTCGAGTTTTCATGAGGGCCGACTTTTCTTCTTTCATTTCGGATTCCAGTTGTCGCTTTTTTTTGTGTGTATCTCGCCAAAAATATTCGTGACGCGAAAATACTCATGGTTCGGTTTATTTTTAATTCATATGAAGATGTTTACGATGTTTTCGAAACGATGAAATTTGATCACTGACCTTCTGTCAGTTTCGAGTCCCACTCGAGGCAAAAAATCACTGACGGATGTGTAGATAAAAGCGAAAATGAAATTACTCGGTTACATGTACTTGAAACGTTGAAAATTGCGCGATTGCCGAAAATGTTACGAATCAGTGAATCGAAATGATTGGATTTTTCTCAAATGAGCGATCTCTTTGGACATCACTGTATCGTTGGCCTTTTTGCATGGTAGATTTCCATATGCAGGGATGCGAGGTAAAATCATCGGAAAATCTGTCGCGTAACGGCTAATTCGTCGAACAGGCCAGACGTGAATTTCGGGAGTTGCACGAAAATGAAAATCCATTAAGTTCACGATGAAAAATCAAGTCGTTGTATCGCCTAATTTATGAAGGTAAAGTTGTCGAATCAGCGAAGGAAATATTTCAAAACTAAGTTTACCGCAATATAAAAAAGTATTCAACAGGTGAACGAGATTTGTTTCGTGACGTTAGGCGGAATGCATGGAAGGAATGAATTTTTACGAACGATTTTGCGCATAGGTTAAGCCCGTTTAAAATTGCGAATGTTTTCGGCTTGTTTGGCGGAGTGAAGTAGGAAAAAAAACGAGCCAACCTTCAGGTGTTCGGTTCTCAGATTCCGGGTAACGGGCTAAACTTTCTTAGGTTTCATAAAGTTTTGAACTTTCGAAAACGTTTTAATTACTTCTCGCGCTCGTAACTATAAAGTTCACTTCGGTACTTACTTATGGTAAGTTTCCTCGGATGACTAAATATTCGTGTAATGTTGCGCGCCTCGTTACCGGTAACGCGGATAATGACGATTATATTGAACCACTTTAGGCCGCAATCAGATTTTGATTAGTTTGCAACTTACCCTCGTATGGTACATGTGCTTCGCGACAATATTATCACGTCGCGTCGTCGAGTTGAAAAAGATACCTCTTTGGTGTGATTGTTAAAGTCGTTAAGTATTTTGTCGCGATTAATGAAGTGGCGTTCGCGATGACATTCGAATTCTTAATGAATCTACGAATAATACGCGAAGCAAAGCATCAATCAAAAATTTCCTAAACTTTATGAACGCGAAGCTTTCGACGACGATTATCAACGAATGTAACGATTTATAACCAAGCGACATTTTATGTTTTATATTTCACGCTTTTTTCTTCCATTCATAACACAACGTGGATCACTGTATCTCGACTATTCCCCTATTTTTCTAACCATGATAACGCGAGTGAATAAAATTTTAAGGTTTAGAAAAGGAAAAAAAAAGTATCTGAAATATGGCACCTTGGAGAACTTCATTTAAAAATAATACTTCACGAGTAAAGCTTTTAAAAGCCGAAGAGTGTTTTCCCTTAGGTGCATCGTTGTCGAGTTTGTACTTAAAATCGTACTTTTAATATTTTTTCGCCCTCTTGAAACGACCATATCGTGCCAAGTCTGAGGAGCAAATGCGTTGTTTTGTCGTTAGCACGTTTCGTTGCGTCAGTGGTGCCGGATCGAAGGCGTTAATATTTTAATGATACTGGAGTTACTAGGAGCGGTTTAGTTGTGTAATAGGAGTTTCTTGTTTTGGGACGCGAGATGAAAAACGCGGAGTTTTAGTGATCTTGTCATTTTTACTTTGAGATAATTACGTAAATCATGTCGAATACGTGGAAAAAGTAGTACATAATTTTTTAAAGACTGTTTTTAGTCTTTTTTTCGGTACGTTCTTTTAGCAGCGAAACATGAAAACAAAGCCATCGAGAAATTGCCCCTGGCTCGATGTTTCTGAAAGATCCACAAATTTTTAAGTTACTTGATGATATCGACCATTTTCCCTTATTTTTTTCAATTAATAAGTATCACGCGCAAATTGAAGTAGGAGACCGAAAAGTTTGCTTTGGGCTTGTTTTCACTCCATTGAAATATCGAAATCGATTTTTTGAAAAAAAAAATTGAAAACGAAATATCGAGTAGTAATACCGAAGTTGAAATATCGAATTCGAAATGAATAACTTCGAAATAAAAATCGAAATATTTAAATCGATACATCGAAATCGAAATATTATGTATCGAAATTAAAATCGGAGTATTTAAATTGATAAATCGAAATCGAAATATAAAATGAGACATTATCTAGCAAAAGGGGCAACTTGGACAGAAAAGTGAAACTGAGATAATCGCAAAAATAGACGTTCTGGTCAAAATTACCGTTTTTCAGGTTTTGACGGATTCAGATAGGAAATTTAACGCTCTTTCGAATGGTATAATTGGTTACTTCGATAGGAGTACACAAACGGTTCGAAATTTTGTTATAATTAGTTGTAAAAGTGAATAAATAATTGAATAATATCGCCTTGGTTATTATTACTCCATTTTTCAGAAAAATTTTTAAAAATTTACCAAAATCACTGCGGAATTGTTTTTTCTCCATGTAAAAAAAATGAAAATCTTACAAAAAATGCAGGGTGATGCGAAATTTCATGCTGAACATTTTGGTATAATGGACTTTGTTCATACCTATCTTAGTTTCACGACAATTTCAAAAAACATGTACTCAAAACTTTAAACGCGTTTTT
>QBDW01001674.1:0-79868 GCA_003261595.1 Maconellicoccus hirsutus
TTTATTTCTTAAGTTACTCCCTTGTTCTTATACTTTTTATCGATTACTGATTACCAAATTGGTGCTGTGTTTTTCAGTCATTATTTCTTAATTATGTATATTTTTTTCCTTCTTCTTATACTTTTTATTTACCAATTACCAAATTGGTGCTGTTTCACAGTCACTAAATATAATTTTTGTTTCATTACAATACAAATTATTACATTAATTTTGATATTCTAGATTTTACTAATACGAAATGGAAAACATAGAAATTAAGTTAAACGAAGCGATATCCGAAGATTTCCGAGCATTTCCGAATATATTTATCACTTGAAAAAACTAGTGGACTTTAACGCCTAGTATCGCGCACTCACCAAGTCACCATCAGTCAAGATGACGTCGATTAGATTTACTTTTATATCGAATGTCGAGACGATCGACTGAGTTTGTTTTGTAAACTTTACGTTATCAAAGTACTGTTATTTACTATTTTCAGTGTTTTTTCAGTAATCTAAGCGCACTAGATGGGTAAGACAGAGACTTTTTCAAAATAAAGTTTCATAATAAGTTAAATAATTACTGAAATGACATCCCGTACCAGCGTTTTGATGATTTCAAGTATAAATTAGCTGTCATTACAAGCTTTTAATTTTGACTAAGAAATGTGCTATTTGTGTTTAAATTTTAATGATTATCCATAATTGTGCTTCATTTGGGTCTCTCGTTCATCGAGCTCAAGGATACAAAAAATTGAAAGAAGAACGATCAATGGCTTCGAGATTCTACATTCCAGAACCATCTACTAGAAATCTCTCGTATTATTTGGTGTCCGAGAACTGTCAAGCCGTAATAAAATCTAACGGTCGCGATGATTTTTTAGAAAAAGGATCGCTTGTGTTTTCCACCAGTCGCTTTCAACATAAACAATTGGAAGTTAAAATCGTCGATGTCAATACCAAAAACAATATTCCCCAAGAGATTATCTACCGATGCTGTCCAGATAAACTTATTAAAATAAATGAAAAAGTATGGAATTTGATTGCTCCTATCAAATCACCCGAAGATAGAATTAAAATCGCTAAAGATGCTGCCCTTTGCGAAGAATTATGCAGTATTGATGTTGGCAGCTTCGTCGTTCTATATTCTCGCTTTTTGGGAAAGGTTACAGCTAAAACAACGAAGAAAGATGGTATGGGAGTTCTCTTTGAAGTTTCCGTACAAGTAAGAAATATCGCTATTTTATCGATGCGTTTATGCATTAAATAGTATTTTAATTTTTTGGAGTATTTCTTTACAATTCTTTCACTTTATTTTTAACTTCTTTTTCAGGAAATTTTTGAAAATTACCGAAGTGCTTCTTTCGAAGTTGGCGATAAAGTTATTGTTGCTGCCGACGCATTAAGACTGTATCCCTTTTCTCGTAGAACATCTCCGAAATCAAGATCCCAAAACGATCTCAATTCACTTGATAGTTCCCAAAATCAGCTTGACATTGATGAAGGTAATAAATCAAAAGTGAGCTTACATTTTTTACAATGAATTATAATTTAAAATGAATTTCTAGTTGATTTTTCCAATAATTACGGAAATAATAAAAAATTCCGTGGAGGCGATAA
This sequence comes from Maconellicoccus hirsutus, assembly GCA_003261595.1. Taxonomy (NCBI): domain Eukaryota; kingdom Metazoa; phylum Arthropoda; class Insecta; order Hemiptera; family Pseudococcidae; genus Maconellicoccus; species Maconellicoccus hirsutus. Next base: position 1,599 of record QBDW01001674.1, read on the forward strand.
TGTTATGTGGATAAACAAAGAAATGTTTACACCTGCGACAATTTGTTGGAGTAGCAGGATACATGATAAAGCTAGAATTCATTTAGTATGTATTTAAGATGGTATCAGAATGCTTTTCAATGATCGTGTTTAAATGTTTTTATATTTCTTATTATTCTCAGGATACAGAATGTAAAGAAGTATGCTGTGATCGTTCATTTACAAAATCAGTTTCAACCAAAGATTTGATGTCCATGGAGGAATTTTTAAGTAATTATTAAATTTAATGATAGGCAATTTGATATAATCATATAAACGAGAAGTGTTAAGAAAACGCTCGACATCAAACCAATGAAGTTATACTCGTAAACGAATTTTTAAGTTATAATACTTTATTCTGCTTGTCGCCAGGAAAATATAATACTCCAGAAAAAGACCGAAAACCATCATTTCATGCAAGAAATAATCAAATGACAGATTCATCCAGATTTATAAATTTGTTAGATTTAAATGAATTACAAGAAAACGTTTCCAATTTGAAATCTAAATCATCGTCAAGTTATAAAGGTTGGTAACAAGCTAACAACACAAACTAAGTAGTAGAAGACGTACGATATTGATGATTTTTTTTAAAGGAATTGCGAGAGATTTTTTTTCAAATTTGATACTTTTAATTTCAATGCATTTTTATGAGTGTTAAATCCCTTTCTTCGATTCATTGCGTAAAAAAATATAGTCAATGAATATATTTCATTCAATAAAGGAACAATATAGTATGCCTCATATTGCACAATTTTTTTAAGCCGCATGAATATTGTTCATTATTGAAAAAATATTCATTCTTCCTACATTTTTTATAAAAGCCAACACGTTGCGGTTATTTTTATTCCTTACGATCGGTTCGCAAGTTATATAGCGTTATTTTTAGAACGGTTCTATTTTGTTGCACGAGGAAACAAATCGTTTTCGTTTTTAACAATTGTCCTATCTATCCCCGATAACTGTAATTTTCTGTATTCGTATTCCTAATTTAATGATGGAATCGGAGTATGATATAATTCCAATTCCAGCATTGGAATGTTTTGAGAGGTTGGAAAGGGAAAGAAGAGAAACCGCAAGGAAAAAGTTGAATCGTGAGTATTTGGCAATTTTTTTTTCTTTTGAAACAAACGATTGATCTAGTTGTTTTACGCCTTGTTCTTACAATTCGTTGATTTGTTCTGTTTAGTGTAAAGCGTAGCTCCGTTATTAATATAACATATAATTTAACTTGTTGAAACATTTTTTCGCAGACGACGAAAATTTATATAAATTGGAGAAAAATTGCAGTCCTTCAAATGCATCTCAAAAATTTAAAACGCAATTGGGTGAAAATGACGATGACCTTGGAATAGGTTCAGTTGTCGAAGTGATGATCAAAGATGAACCCCATTACGGCGTTATAAAATGGATCGGGAATTTGGAAATTCAAAGCGGAATGTCGAAATTTATAATTGCCGGGATTGAATTGGTAATGGAAAATTTTATATTTTCGAATAAATTTATTTACGTTGATACAAAATAACACGATATGGTATTTCGAACAGGAAGAAGAACACAATGATGCTGGTAATGGTTGGATGCAAGGGCATAAATATTTCGATTGTGCTCCTCGTAAAGCGATTTTCAAGCAACTTAGCGAATGTAAAAAGGATTCGCGTTTTTCCGAATCAACCCATCTGATCGCAAATATTAAAGCTTTCAAAGGTATTGACCACTAGTCGGTTTTTGAACATTAAATTTACATTTGTAATGATATTTTCGAACGCAGACTGTGCTCGGGAGATTATTCCAGGAATCGTAGAACCTATTTCTCACATTGACCGCGAAAAAACATTTAAAAAATATAATGGTATTCAAGGTCATAATAATTCTTGCTACTTGGATGCAACTTTATTTTCCATGTTCACTTTCACGAGGTTGGTATTCTTGGTTAATTAGACCTATCTGTATATACCTCATTATATACCTGTATAATGAAAACCTAATCATCTATTGCCAACATTTGTACATTTTGAGTCTTTAGAAAAGTTCGATTTTTTCAGCGTATTTGATAGTTTACTTTTGCGTCCCGCAAATGCTGCCGATTGTGATTGCTATCAAGAGGTACAAAGAGTTTTGCGAGAAGAAATTGTTAACCCTTTAAGGAAGAATTTATTTGTACATGCGGATAGCGTTATGAATTTACGCACTCTTCTTGATAATTCAACTTCGGTTACCGGCTTGACATGTGAAGAAAAAGGTTTGGCAAAAAGAAATGCGATATAAATAAGAAATCGTTCGTTTAATCTGAATCCGATGTTTTAATTTTATAGATCCTGAAGAATTTTTGACATCGTTAGTTACCCAAGTTCTTAAAGCTGAACCATTTTTGAAGTTGAGCTCCGGTCACGAAGCATATTATTATCAATTGTTTGTAGAAAAGGACGAGCAATTGATATTGCCTAATGTGCAGCAATTATTTGAGCAAAGTTTAATCAGTAGTGATATAAAATTGAAGGAAGTTCCGTCGTGTTTGATCATTCAAATGCCTAGATTTGGAAAATCTTATAAAGTATATCCAAGAATATTACCGTCACAATTATTGGATGTAACTAACGTCATCGAAAATTGTAATTTTTTCGCATAATTTTAGTGTACGATCTTGTACGCTTGATTAATTGTTTTAATTTTTCAAGCTCCTAAAGAATGTTCGGTCTGTGGTGCTTTAGCAAAGTTCGAATGCAAAGATTGTTTTAAAAATTACCACAATGAGTCGCAGTGGTGGTTTTCGTTTTGTGAAACTTGCGTAGTTAAAGTGAGACCTATTTTGACGTATTTCGAGTACATCTGTATAGCGAGCTCATCGTTGTTTCATTTTAGGTACATAATCACGAAGATAGGCGCCATCATAAACGGACGGCGCTTCAAATACCACGCGAATATACCTCCTTTCGTGATCCCAGCACTATGCCTCGACAATACATGGAACTTTTTGCCGTGCTTTGTATAGAAACCTCGCATTATGTGGCATTTGTAAAATGTGGATCTGGGCCAGATACACCGTGGTGTTTTTTCGATTCGATGGCCGATCGTAAAGGTTAAATTAAATCTTGTTTTTTCGACGCATAACTAGCATTTAAATTATCAGTTTTATCACGATGCAGGTGAATTAAACGGTTTTAATATCCCAGAAATGGTTCTTTGTTCCGAGTTACCAGAATGGTTGTCTGAAAATGGCGTTCAAGAATTTTACAACAAAGAAGACCGAAATTTACCTACTTACGCTAAAAGATTACTTTGCGACGCGTACATGTGTATGTATCAAAGCGCCGATGTGATGATGTATCGATAATTTATTGCCTAATTTGAAAGATTTAACACTCTCGATTTCACTGATATTTTTATATTGTCATTAATTACGTATATTTTATTCATTCGTTTCAATTCCTTTGCATATTTCTTTAATTTCTACACATTCCAAAGTATTTTTAAAATTAAAAGTTCTGTTTCAATAATTTTTGTTTTTTATGATCGGATGATTTTACAAGAAAAATCAAGCAAGAACACGGCAAGAACATGGTTCGAATATTTAGATATGACGACGATATTCATTAATAAAATCTTTATTTTTATTTGGTTGTTTGAACAAATCGCGTATTCTGCGCAATGCCACCGGTTTAAAGAACAACATTAAAAATAGAACAAAACCTCAGAAAAAAAACATGATTAACTTATGTTATTGAATACCGAAATTGTGTTTTAAACTTAGTTTACAATACAACAAGATGGAATATTTACATGTTATTGAAAATCTTCGTTACAAAGTGAATAAAAAGTAAGTACTTAAAGCAAAATGAGATCTGAAAGAACAAAATTAAAAAAAATACAATCTATTCCATAATCACTGATATTTACAACTGGGTAATCATATTACGCCTTTGAAATTGAAGTTATTCAGGGTTGAAGTTACAACTAAGTTTACCCTGGAAATTGCAGGTAGTACAGAAATAACAGAGCAAGTTGCGTAATGGGAAGAAATACTCACGCAACCAATCTTTCTCCGCGTAAACTTTTAGATCAACGAACTATAATAAATCTTACAATGAAATAATGTCGATAAAATCGAAACGTTTTGAACGTTTGACATTTTATGATATGAAGTATTTTAGTCGACTGACAAAAACAAAAATAAAAATGATATCGATACATAACTACGTCGTAAAAACAACACATTTTCTCCATAGTGGTCACACAGGTAATTTATCAACACGAATAGTATAATAACAACGCCAAAAACTTGCAAAAAAAATAGTCATCATTAAACATTATAAAATGAGGTTTAAAAAAATCATACTACTTTCAATAAAAAAAATAAGCGTCTCTACTTGAAGCAGATTACGGTGGATAATATGTTATTGTGGAATAAACAATAATATTCTTTGGTGAATTCAATTTTAATCCTTCCTCGGATAATAATCTATTGTCATATGAAACATAGAAGAAAAGCTAAGGTGAAAAATTATCGCATAAATAGTATTCAAGAACTTATACAGATATACTACATGCATATGTACATAAAACAAAAACAGTGGTAGATGAGTGCATATTATGAAATTGTACTCCAACTTCAATGACCGGGAAATAACTAATCGTTAATTTGTTGCAAAATTTTCCATTCATTTCTTGATATCTTGCCAATCATTCAACATTTCCTCATCCTCCATCGTGAAGTCACTGCCAATACCCGAATCTAAAACGTGCATGGGACTGCAATTCAATCGCACATTGATTAATTAACTGTTTTGGAATTCTGGAAATGAAACGAGCGCAAAATCTTACTTGATTGTGCGACAAGTGAAAAATACGATTCTTTTTAATTTTTTATTATAAAAAAAATAATTAAATGACCATAACGTTCCATCTTCACTGAATGGGTCTGAGGTCAAATCTGGGTTATAGCTGTAAAAATAATTGTAATGGTTATTTTTCGTCTACGTGATTATACTTAATTTAAAACGGAAAAAAAATGTAACAAATATGAGTAAGTAATCAATCACTATTACGAAAAACAATTTCGACAGCTTCCACGAGGCACAGGTAAACACGTTTCAAGTGTTCCTTTTTGTATTTCAAATATTCGCGCCAACATGTGCATCGCTCGGTTCTGACTCATGATAGGCTACTACTTTTTTCAAAGAATTAGATCACAGAAACCTTTTTCATGGTTTTGTCGCTCATCTGAGCATGTAGAAAATTCGTTTAAACGGTTATAAAAAAACAGATCTGAAGTTCTTCATTTTTTTTGAGCATGAGCAATCATTTCATCGCACGTAATGAATAATTAAAAAACTGATACAGAGTTTTCTTTAAAACTTTTCTCGAATAATCATAGATATTGTAATTATAATGCATAAAATCACCTGTATATTTCACAATTCAACAAATGAATCATATTTTCAACGGCTGACCACAATTTCGCTCGTACGGCTCGATACAATTCACCCGCTGCTGTACTCAAGTTACTGTCAATAGAATTCATCACCCACTGCGTAAAAATTAAAATCAGTGCAAATAGTATCGCATGAATAAAAATTATTAAATCGGCATTTACCTCTAAGCTAGGTTCTTTGCTAAATTCGTGACTTTTAGCGTGCGAGAAATCGTAGTCAGGGAATGACGCATTTAATGTGGCGATAAGATAGAACAGTGTTTTACGACTGATAGTATCACATAAGGGATTTTCTTCATCTCCAGATACACTATGACTATGTATCAGATTTATTAGCTATATTACAAAAATCAAGGTAAGTTCCATCACTAATTGTAATATTACCTCAAATTCGTAAAATTGAACTGTCCAAGTGAAAAACCAGACTGCTGCGAAGGTGATAAGGCTTGTAAATCATGAGGAGTTGTACCTTGTTCGGAATTAAATCTTTTGTACATTTGTTTCTCGTTACCAATCATTTTACATGAGTAACCTTCAATTCTACAAAATATACAAACATGTAATATTACGATAATAATCTCATAAAATGAATTCATTACCTTCCCATGATTTTATTTTCACCACAGTTCAAGCATAGGGACGTATTCAGCGCTTCAAACTCTGGGCTTTCTAATAGTTTCATTTCGAATGAAATTTTCAATAGTTTCGAATTTGTATATCATCAACTTGAATTCTAAAGTCACTGTAATTTACAGGTATTATACAAGGACAGTTCCATTTTATTCTTAAATGATTATGATGCTCCAGAAGATCTTGAAATGAAGCGAACATCGATAAAGCTTTTCCGCGCATCACAATATTAAAAAATATGTATATATAAACAAAAGATGACGATGTTCTTTGAATTGAACACTATTAAAAAATTACGTTACAATTTTAAAATCTAAGAGATCGAATAAAAAGTAAACGGTATTTGCATTTGAATCTCAACACCGAATTAAATTTCTCATCTAATAACGTAAAAAAAAACAATTAGCTGAGAATAATCAGAAACTTGGATAACTTTGCATACAAAGAAACGAAATAAATAAACAATCTAGAAACAAAACAAAATCTATGATGTCTTCCTTTTCTTCTCTTCATTACCCAATACGTTTTATTCGTAATTTTTTATAAATGGGCGTTGCTTTTCGTCCGGAGAATGATTTCAATTGGTTCATTTTCGTTTTAACGAAATACGGTAGTTTGACTTAGCCTAGTCTATGACCTATGACGTGCTTGCTTCTGAAAACTGTCACAGAAAATTCTAAGAAGCCTAAAACTTTTACCAAAATTCTCAGAAAACTTTTGTTCGCTTGTTTTAACAGATATTCGCTCATCCTTTCAGGAATTTTTGGAATGAAAGAAATCAGTAGTGGTTTATGCTTTACGGATAGGGAATTAAACCGCCTAAATCAATATTTCAATGATTAAAATCAATGATCATCGTTTAGATATTTTTCAATCAGGTACTCAATTTTAAATAAAATTAAAAAATTTTTAAATCGAAATTCTAAACGCAATTTTTCAATTCTTATTAAAAACGAAACAGATAATTTTGCACTTTGCGATTGTGAAGTGGTTTGGCTTTGATTTAAATTTAAGTAATTTACTTTATATCAGCAATAGGCTAAATAAAATAAATCTCAGTATTTTCACTGAAATAATCGATTAATTAAGCAGCCTTCGAGTAATAGAGAACACGTGCAATAGGGATTAATCTACCCTGATTTGTGCAAAAAAAACTCTCAATACAGAAAACTTTTTTTAAGAATCACCGGAATAAAATTTAAAACTTTATAGATAAATATTTTATTTCCTACTAAAACATTTTGCGATATAAAATGAATTATACATATTAAGATGAACTGATATAAAAAGGAAATAGTAAAAAATTTTAGAAACGATTTCACAATAATTATTGGTATACTTCCTTCTTTGACTTCTATTTTGTTGTACGAAGTTAAAAATAAAAACGTATATTCATGTCACATTTCATGTTTATTTTAATTAAAATATCAGCTACTGTCTAGATAATTTGTATTTAAAAAAAAGTTAAATGGAAGAGCATATGCATTTTTTCACGTAAGAATGATGACATTGAATTGAAGAAATATCTTGTATTAATCGCAAAAATATTGTACATGACATTTTAAATGCTTTTTTTCGAGTAAATATCCAATAAAAATAATTAAAAATTAAGAATAAAAACATACACTGATATTTAAAAAAGTTAAATCTAAATGTTTATAATAGCAAAATATTTAAAAAGCTTGATGAACGATTATTTTCGAATGCTAATAAAAGATAACAGCAATAATAAAAAGTAAAATGCATATACTGCGCTTTTATGCAACTGCCAAATATATGAATTTCAAACAAAAAGCTATGCCGTATTAAAAAAAATTATATATATGTATAAATATGACAAATAGGAGAATACTTCTCAACTGTACAACTGGTTTTTTTTAACGTGTGCGTGAGACTAGAACATAGCCAAGACGACACAAGTAGCAAATCAAAATTCAGATGAATGAACATCGCAATAGATGTGTACATTAATAGTTTAGGTTCGTTATTTTATTCTCGATCATTCCTACGCAGTATGTCTTCTACAGTATCTTCCGATGCTTCATTTAAATCTGTTGCCTGTGAATTTGAAATGCATATTAAATCTTATACCAGTAATTTAACATCTATCAAAACGATTAAATTGCAATATTACAAAAATAACCTGTAAAATATACGAAATTTTGTTTTCATTTTTTCGAAGTGTAATTCATCTGTTGAAGAATAATTATAACACACACTTCTATTCGTGTCGTTGCTATTTTTAAAAATACCAACGAGACGGTAACTTTTTTTCAGGCGATGAGCAAGCGCAAATACTTGCCTATGGAAGAATATTTTTCAGTTTTTTTTACCCGACACTTTTTACTTGAAAAGTACTATTTTTTTCTGAAAATCACTAATCAGTTTCACCATCAGTGTAAGTTGTCACATGTACCATAATAATAACCGAGTTTCTTAGAACGTATAACATAGAAAATACAAGGTTATAATGAAGGGACAATGGTTTGGTCCATTTGTATTTGTGTGCATCGCGCAATGCTTTCTTTCTCTGTACAATAAAACAGTACGTAATAAAAAAAACCCTTTTGTGACGTCATTTGGCAAATTTACACATTCAAATTCAACAACTAAACAATGCGGTGGTGCTTGAATGAACTACAAATTTCGGTAATTCTCAAATCGTTCATTCCAACGTCAAAGAAATCCAAAAAATAGGTTCAATGAACATTAAGAAAACTTTTTAAATATTTTTTTACGGATTTTGATAGTCATTATTATTTTTAATTACACTAAACTGATGTATACGAACCTGAATAGTTTTACTAATTCCATGAAGTGCCTTTTTAAGAGCGTCAAAACTGGAGGAGTACACCATCTTTCTTTTCACTGTGGCGGTATCAGGACACCATAACATTAAAAACAGTTTTTGCTTCTTTGACGCCTAGGAAAAACAATTATATGAATAATGCTCAATTCACATTATCAATTATCGTTTAAGAAGAATTTAAATATTTATAAATTACATAAATTGTGATGTATTACGTACAGGTAAAGGTACATCTAGATTAGGTCATGAAAAAAAAGTAAAAAAAAATTTCCAAGTCATATTGTAACTTTAGGGAAACAAATACTAACTTCAGATGTCCCTTGACACTGATGAGTGTATTCGAAATCAAACAGACCATAACGACATTCTTCTTTTCCGCCTTTTTGTAGATCTTCTAGAAAATCGGTGTATGTTTGATTTCTATTACCTGTACAAAGTAAATTAGATGAGTTTTTTTTCACAATGAATTACAAATACAAATCTACATCATACCTATAACTTCAACATCGATTTCTTTTCCGTCTTTTATATGAAATACAACATAACGATGTTTTTTATCTTTTTTCACTTCTTCATAGATTATTTTACATGCGTCCGCTACTTTGACACCAGATGTCTACAAAATACATATTGATATATGTTACGAGTATAATTCATTATTAGTAAACTAGAACTATAAAAATTGATAAAATATTGGCAAAATTTCACGCAAATATCAAAAATCTTGAAAAATTCAAGTCATTGACAAGTTCGTCATCAGGAATTTTCCAAGTCCATTTTCTAGGAAACGGAATCATGTGATAGCTTTAGCTACTAGCTACCGTTGCATCAGAATATTACATTTGATGAGCAATAGCGCGCTCGATGTATCAAGTGTGGTGTGTAGTCATGTTAATAATAGCACAAATGCGAATTTCTATTTGTTTTCCAATTTTAAGATTCAACTTGCAAAGAGAGAACTCGTGACGTCATATCGTCTAAGCAACGATGACCTCATTAAAACGATTTACGACCTTAAATGAAATGACTAATAAAAGTAAACTTTTCACTGTTATTCATTATTCAGAAGAGGTAACTGATTTTTTTAGAAATATCATGTATATCAAATTGACAACATGATAAATAGATAATGACATATAAGAGATTTCATTATTCAAGAAATACAAACTAAACAAAGATTAGAACATCTGTAAGTGAAATTATGATTTCCTCCAATTGATATGAAACGAATCGAAGTTTGAAGAATTACTTCAAATACAGAAAAATATGAATACAGTAAATTAATACTGCAACATCTGACATTTTTCAACGATAAGGTATAGTTCAATTACAAGTCATTTCACTAAAGTGGAATGAACGAAAAAAATGAAAAGTGAAATTACTGAAATTGTTACGCGTGTTCGAATTACGGGCGCGTCAATAAATTATAATTTTTTTGTTACAATTATCTTGAGACTACTCGATGATTAGAAGTTCATTCAATAAAGTGTAATTAAGAAGCTGGCTTGAATAGGTTATCTAAAATAAAACAAAAGAAGTGCTATGAACTGCGTCTTTTTTTGTTTTCGAATGAACATAGGTAGGTACATTAAGCGAGACACTTATTTGTGCAAGACAGAAAATTTCATTTCTTCGGAAGTTTCATTTCGTTTGTATAAATCACACAGTAATGTAACATACAAACGAGTAACAAGTAGACAAATCGCTTAAATTACTATTAATAGCGCGAAACACGAGATATTAAGATTACGAAGATGGCCGACCCGGTAGAACGAAAACTCATCAATAAGGATTAAGAAAAAACATTACGGATACGGTGAAAAGTTTCTTACTTACCATTTTTTAAATATAATAAATTATTGTTTAAAAAAAAAACTTCGAGTTATTTTAATTAGAAATAAAGAACGATAGAAACAATTTAGCTTCTACTAGTACTACACATAACACATACAGATCGACGATAAGTTTCGTATACTTTTTGCACTCAAACTCAGTGTTGCCAAAAAAAGCGGTTTTGAAAGATAGTTCGATACAAGATTTCTTATTTTTACTATCGAGCGTTTGCTGTTCGACGCTCGCATAATGTGCAAGAAATTTTGAATTTTTGAATTAAGTTTTATCGCGCTGTTGACGAGGACACAAATTTAATAAAAATAGAATTTGGGACATTTAAAAACGACTATTCATTATTAGCTCCGTTACGTTGAACTTGAAATGTTATTTTTCGATCAGAATTATTTTAATATACAACGACTGTAAAATTGAAACACGACGAATTGTTTCGTGAAGTAAGTCCCACAAAAACTTACTGAGATTCTGGAATTTTTTCTATTAGTATTGATTTATTCAACTTTTAAAAGAGTGAAACTCCTATTTTTCTTCGTATATAGTTAATGAATACAGGGTTTCTGTAATTTCATTTCCATAAAGAAGTTACGATAAAATGAAAAGAAATTTTAATTGAAGCAATTTTGCACACTGTCTATACTACCCAATCAAATACAAGGAATGCTCGATATTACCATAAAAGGTAACGATTGCATCAATTTATCAAAGTATCGTTAAAGCATCATTTATTTCATTTTCAAAGGTTTCAAAAGCTCATCGTAGAATCGTAGAAGTATATAATTAATCGTTGCAAAGGGATACTTCGCTACAATTTCAGAATTTCAATTATACTTTCAATGCTCCAGGAATAACATGTTATCTCTTTTCTTTCTGTGTTGTTTTATTTACCTACGACACAGCTCTTTAAAGGTGAGGAAAGTGATGAATCAGTTGTTATGTCATGTCGTCATTAATTTCTTAGTAAAGCATTAATAATTAATTGTAAAGTCGTAATTGAGAATTCAAGAAAGAAATGGATTGTCAGAAGCAATCTATTAAATCGGGTGATTCGGATTGCGGTGAATTTTTTATGCAGCTTGAACAGTGAGGAGCGGTTATCTTGATTATTTGTGTAAAGAGAGTTAAATTATAGTATAATGTATCAACTTAATTAAATTACATGCGCACAATATTTTGAAATTTAAGTTAACTTCGTAGCTTCCGGGTCATAATACGTATGGCTGTTATAAAAAATTTAGAAAATTGTAGAAATCGAAGTGCTCAAAATGTGGTCGTGCAATCAATAGTAGTTGATCGCTGATAACTTGATACCGCTAAAACTCAATAATCAAATTTAAAGTATGAGAAGGAATTAACACGTCATATGCTCAATGCCAAACTCAATGCTGTGAAGTAAGAATTGATGAAGATTGGATATTGGATTATTTTATATTTTGCCAACTAAACGAGTTCCAAGTTGAATAATTAATGATTTAGGTTTAAATTCAATTCTCATCAATTTTAATCAAACCGTACTTCACTACTTTTTTTTTTGTATTTTTGCTCTTTTCATATTCTTCATCTTTCCCTTCTTTCAGTGTTACCTAAAACTAAAAAAATAACAAAATTTCACGTTTCACACTTCCAATTTTTGGTACTGTTTTTCTGGAAAAAACGAAAAACTGAAGACAGAAAAAATAAAATAGAAATAAAGAATAATGGTAATCAAGAACGAGATAGACCCTTGAGCTAAGCCTCTCATGAAGTAATGAGCTATTACTAGTTGACGTCGTTAATTGACTATAAGCGACTTGGACCTCCTAGGCAACGCAACTGGTCAAGATGTAATGAAGATGAACTATATAATGACTAATGAATTTTCATTTTCTCAATTATGTTTTTTATTTGATCTTTCAAATATCAACGTTATTCGGACTTTGAAGTTCAGTTTATCAATTTTGTATTTTACATATTTCGTAAATAAAATACTCCATTTGTCAATACTTAATTATTGCATTTATGATGGCTCGAATCGTTGTTTTCGTTTTTTCGTCAATTGTCGCAAATTATCTTGTAAACGCGAAGTTTCTTGATTGGTTGATTAATAGAGAGATCAAATGTGATTGGTTCGTAACATTTTTGATAAAAGTTGTTATTTTTCTTTTTTCTCTTATCGAATATGAAGTAGAGGTCACTTCGAAGAGAAGAGGAATTTGTTAAAAATTTTGAATTTTAAATCGGTGTTTCATATTGAAAGTTATTTGTCGTCCAGCGAAAATGGGCATACTTCCTAAAATTACTTTTGGAGATTATCCTGCCGCTTATAATCCCAAAGTTCATGGTCCTTACGATCCCTCTCGATACTATGGAAAACGTATGTACTTAATGCATCTACGGTATTGACGATTCCTTTACAGTATCGTCTCATTTTTAATTTTAATTTCTAATGCGTAATTCACTTGAATAGCATTTGGTAAAATATAATCTAATATTTCGGAACATCATTACACGTACTTATACTAAACGTTCAAATCATAGACACACATCTATTTCGCGTCAATTTAGATTTTTCTGCGTAAAAACAATTCATCTTGTTATCTCTCGTATACACTATTCAATATAATATATTTTCTATGTTTAGCTGATACTCCTTTCGGTGAAGTGAAATTGGGAGAACTAGGTGCGTGGTTTTCCAGACGAGACAAATCAGTAAGAAGCTTCGTTTCATTGTATAGCCGAGGTAATTAGTTGAATGTAGTTCATTTTCTCAAGTGTTGCTTATTAGGCTTGATTCTTTACATTTCCTGTATTGCTCTAATATTTCACCAAAATTTTCCACAGGGTACTGGCGTTGGCAACATAAGTATGTGCATCCTAAAAGAATCACCGGTGCTTGGATTCTCCAAGTAATAGTTCCCATGATGATATTTGGGTATACTACAAATTTCGGAAAAAAATGTAAGTACGATTCAACTTTTTTACTACTTTTATTTGCCATGTATTTGATTCATTATTTTGTTGTAGTGGTTCATCGTCATTCGAAATACCATTAAGAAAAGTTTTGAAAAAAAGGTTGCTAGGTGATCACGGGATTGCTGAAAATGGAATTGGAGTAGTAATGAATTTTATTATGATATTTGAATATAAATTACTTTGTTATTGATATTTTATTAAAAAGCTTAAGTAGTTGAACAATTAAAGCAATTTCTCCTTCCATTATTTCATATAATGAACTACAATTTAACTTGTTACTATCGTAACGTTTACAACGTTCGCAACATAATCTAAGCATACAATTTTGTGGTTTAAATCACGATATTCAAAAATGACCTCGCAGATCATCCATCATCTCCGTTTGAACAGAAACACGCGGATAATAATTGATTATCTAGTTCTTTGAATGTTACAATATCTTGCGCATTATCACCGGAGTCGCAGCAATCACTTTCTGAATTATTGAATTCATAATTTTCGTTCAGAAAACGTGAACTCGACGTCACCGACTTTTTTTCGCTTAATGGAATGTCGGAACTTGTTGAAACTGTAGTCGTTGGCGGTTGAAAACATATGTCTCCTAATATAGTATTCAGTGTCTGAGATACCGATCCTCCTGATAAAGTATATAAAAGGGTTGGCTGTGTAGCCGAAGCGGAAGAAGAATTTGAAGGTGTTTGTATTATGTCTTCTATTAGGTTTTCGTCTACTGAAGAAGTTGATAGTGAACTGCAAAACGAGTTAATACTAGCGTCCGGCATTGAAGAACAATTGAAAATTTCTTCGGTGAATCGATTGAAGCTATCGTCCGAGAAATCTAAGAAAGATGCCGCAAGATCACTTTTATTATTGCTACTTTTACTGATAATTTTGCCATTGTTATTTTTTTGATTTTTGTTGTCTTCATTTCTATAGGTTTTTGCTTTTGAGTGCATTTGATCCATATGTCTTCGTAAATTACGAGATTGGCGAATGGTTACTCCACATAATTTACACTTCACTGGTAAATCTGATATTATTTTTTTCTCATCTGATACGACGGATCCTATAATAGAAACAACTAATTTAACAAATTAAATTGTGATAAATAAACGAACAAACATACCGCGTGCACCAATCAATAATACATAATCAGTCAGGATTAAATATAAAAATAAGAAAACCCTGTTGACGTTTATGTCATTTGAATAACTTACGAGCTATCCGGTACCCAACTGTACCCAACCAACCAACTAACTACCACGTGGTTATTTTAAGATAAAGCAGCATGCAAAATTTCGTAAAATGATAATCTAACTAGGTAAATTAATTCAGCTCGCAATAGTAAAGTAAGGAAAAAATTAATTTTTGGTAAATAAAATTGAAATGTATGTTGCTTTAAAATATCTAACATTACTACACTTGAGACGTAATTTAAAAAAAACCAACCAAATTAAAATGAAATAAAAATATATTGAGTGATCCCAAAGTAAGATGAACGTGTAAATAGGATTGAATTATTTGATATTTTCCATGAAATAGGTAGAGTATAAGGTAGAATAACTTATTTAATCCTAAGAAACGTAACACGCAATCATGAATTTACCACATAAACAGAGCATAACAAGCTAAATCAGTATCAAAGTGATGCTGTGCATGAAAGATGAAATGTCAGTGCAGGTTACTTTACCAAAAAAACTGTGCAAAATTTTCGTGCGCAAAATACTCCGCTTCTGTAATGCATAACATGAAAAAAACGTTAAAGTACATCTACATTGTGACTTCTTTACAAAAATTTTACTAAATTCTTGAACTTTTTCTCAAGCTTTTCGATCAGGATACTAATTTTTTATTGATAAATACCTTCTCCTTTGGTAAAAAATTGGTTAGGTTTATGTTGTAAAGATGATTTTTGTGGTGCTTGACAAGTGTCTACATTCTCTAGCGATTTTTTCAAAATTTTGGTGATGTTTTTATTGTCCGGTAAAGGTGTATGATCATCACTGTCATCATCATCATCATCATCATCATTATCTTGAAAAGAATTTAGTAGATGGGTAATTTTTCTTTTTTGCGAAAAAACTTTTGAATCACTTTTTTCCCCCTCAAAATTCTCATTATTTTCTGACAAAGTGTCATGATTGTTAATACTAGCATCCTGAAACAATTATAACAAACATTCTGAGTGCTTAAAACAAGAACTCAGAAAATGGGAGTTGTATTTTTTTAAATGAAATAAAATAAAAAACCTTATCTGTGATACGCGTGGGTATTGCAGAATCTAATGAATTCAGTACTAAAGCTGCTGGTGATAATGCACGAATATCTAGGAGTTGGGCGGCTTGCAATAACGAAGGTAATTTATCTGCACGTATATTAATTTCACCGTGGTAAACAAAATCCAGAATTGTTTCTAAATCAAAGGCTGAGATTCCAGCCAACATTAAAATAGGATGTTGGCAAGTTGTGCTCTGCGAATTAAAGTAGATCAAATGCATATCAAATGTCTAAATGTAAATTTTAAAGAAATAATCATGCTGATACCTTGAGCAAATCCATTAATAAAGGGCTGGCAGCACTCAATACCAATTTATGAGCGGGAAAATGTTTTCCTCCAGCACTGATGGTTACATCAATTAAATCTGCTTGATGTCGTAAACTTTGTGCTGCTACACTCAAGGATGAACTGAATTCAGACCAGGATAAACTATAAAGTTTGCTAGCGTTTAAATTCATATCATTCATAACCATTTCGGGAGGAATTTGATGTACAAAGTACTGCTGTAACAACAAAATACTTATTATATGAGACAAAAATTTTTTATTTACGTACATAAATACATATTACGTACCAGAAATATTATCTATCGGAAAGAGTTTTTAGTGCTACATCATTATTTTTTATAAATAAATTAATCAAACGACTTGAAAATAGTTAACAAGAAATAAATTAATAGGTAGTAACTTGATTCAAAGGATAAAATACGATGGGGTATCGATCATTTGGAATAGAACTGTTTAGAAGTTCAACGCTTAATATCAAAAGTATAAGCTATGATAGTGAGCTTGCGCAAGCTCATGAATTTATATCACACGTAAGTATGATTGGTACATTTGGTACTTGGTACATTGATATTGTAGGTACTTGCTTTAAAAAATAATAAACAACAAATGCTTTGACTATAATTTTCATTTTGTAAAAATTATCGCTAATTCAATTATTAAGTAGGTACATGAAAAAAAAAGAAACGAATTAAACAACTCTATCGTAAAATCGACTACTCCTACTCATATTAATTTTCATGGAGGTTAGGCTTTTACTTTTAAACAAGTTGCTGAAGTACCAACGTTTTCTAAGCTTTTTAAATAGCTAATCATTTTACCAATTGAAAGTACTCAAAATTCGTTGAAATATAGCTGAAAATAGAAAGCTGACGCTGAAAGCACCTCCATGTAAGGTATTGGCTTTTATATTAAACTCTGTGTCAATTTGAGCTGAACATTGAACTTCGTGATTCGCCTTCCAATTCCAACTTTCAAGTTCTGAAACTAAAATACAATGAATATAACTAAATAACTTTAGATTTGAAATTTTCATTTTCATTCCATTCGGCTAATTTCGACTTCACCATTGCTTAAGCGCCATGGTCATGAAGCATAAATGCTATACCAGTTTTTAATTTTATTTTATTTTTCAACCCTAAAATTCAAAATGAGCCTAAATGGAAATTTTTATTTTTAAATAAAACTAAATAAAACATTATTTTATTTGATTCAAAAATTCAAAATCGAAACAAAAAATAACAACTGCTGGTAATAAACCACAGACTACAAGATAAGGATAACTATTCAGTAAATGCATCGGTGAATGTGATCTGTAGAACTTTACCTGTGAAAAAATAACCATAGTACAATATTCGGTTTTCACTTTTTTGTACTCGAAATCAAGTGAATGAATGATCTTCGCTCTCTGTTTCCGTTCTCCTTATAAAATTTCAAAACCGAGGAATCGCGTTTACTGTCAGTCTCATCTCTCTTGATTCTCACTCTTGTTTCGTAACGATTAGTGAATTATCAAATCAAACTTAAATGCGGTGGTTACTTTGATAATAGTACAGCAATTACGAGTTTTTTATTCTTGTGCAAATTTTTAAGTGCTTAACTCATTTCATATTCATATCACTAGCTATTTAGTAAAATACCCGTTTGATTTACTTTCAGTATTTTGTAGAAGTGCATTCGTACCTACCACCTACTAAGTTGATAAATTCTGTCCCACTTTCAATTATAACGATGAAAATGAATACTTAATTCGTATTCTCTTTCGTTTTAGCTGATAAAATAATGTTTCTCATTCCAAAAAAATCATTGTGTAATTTTATATATTGAATTTAAATTAGAATTTTAAGAAATGTCTCATCTGACTGTTCGTTTCAATACATTTATTGAAAGTATATTGCGTGTTCCACCAATATTCGTTTTGGATGAAATTTTCAAATCTGGGTTTAATTTTCCATTTTCATTATGGAATTCTCCGATGGATACGGCAATGAAAAATTATACTTCATTCGCGATGAAAAATTCTTCCAACGATCCACTTTTGTACCCCAATTTTTTTCTCGCTACCTTGAAGTTTTTACTATCATTTATTGGTGAGTAACTTGAATATTTTTGCTGTTATTATTATTCTTCTGAGTTTTTTTAATATTTTACTTTCAGGTTGCATTTGTACGTTTTTGGTGGCCATATTGAACATACGTGAATTGATTATCGTCTACTTTTACCTGATATCTGTTTCGATGTTATACTTTTCATACCAACAGAACATGAAGTTCGTGAATTTCTTTATAACTCTGAATGATGAAATGAAATCGCCTACAATCGAAGATCATATATATAAAGAATTGTTGTTCTCTTTGGGCACGGCGCTACTTCGTACCGTTTTGGTGCAATGCATTATTGGATTTATATATCAATACTTGAATCCCACGGTTTTAAAATATCGGTGGTTATCTAAAACCGTTCTGATCAGTTTTTTATTCCCCGTTATTTTAAGCGTGCTACATTTACCAACATGGATATTGGTACATGTACCTTTCTATACTATAATGTTACCCGTGGCTGTTTCTAAATATATTTTTTGGTCAAGCATCCCTGCTATGACACAATATATCATCAGTGGTTGGAGGTTTTGTCGAAACTTCGTTGTGTAAGTTGATACTCAAATTTTTATAGGTAATCTGTGGATGATTTTTATCATGTTATTTGTTTTAGTGGTTTCGGTTTACCTGCGTTACTTGAAACTGAATGGTCCAAACTACATATACCAGTTGTGTTACGAGTGTTTTGGATCTTAAGATTATTAGATCACACTACTAGTTACATAATGCAACACGATATAGCCAGAAATACCACTATGTCATTCAGCTTTAACGAAACTTCGATGTTGACCAACTACAGCGAACATGTTGTCGTATTTTTACCGACTCTTATGCAAATTGTTAAATCACTTTTGGTTAGCGGATGCGAAACATTTATAGCAGTTTTGGGAATGACCAGTGTTATGTCATACATTTGTCAACAAATAGGATATTTTTTTCAATATGTAAGCGTATTTTAATTGGATCAATTAACGAGTTATTTCAAAGAAATTACCTATAAATCTCATTCTAGATTTTACTCATCGAAGACGAAGATAAGAATTTTGGAACCGTATCTGGAATACTATTTTGTATTCTGGCTTTACAAACCGGACTGACTGGGCTGGAACCAGAGAAAAGATTCATAAGATTGTGCAGAAATTTTTGTTTATTATTTACAGCCTTGTTACATATTATTCACGGTATATTAAATCCATTACTGATGTCGTTAAGTGCTTCTCATAATCCGGTCATGCATAAGTGAGTATTCGCGTTCTTATTCCAAGTTAGACTCAAGTATGACTTCTGAAATTGCCTTTAATTTTTGCAGACACATTAGGGCCTTGGTTGTTAGCGCTTTTCTTATCATATATCCAATGTGGCTATTATTCTATCTTTGGAAGAGTGATTCGATTAGCACATGGTTATTAGCCGTTTCAGCGTTTAGTATCGAAGTCATTGTAAAAATGATTATATCGCTGATCATTTACTTTCTATTTCTCTTGGATTATTATAGAGAGACTTTTTGGGAAGAGTTGGACGATTACGTTTACTATATACGTTCATTTGGAAATAGCGTAATTATACGACATATATTAAATACTTAAAAACCGGCATTGTATTTTGACACATTTAATTCTTAATTTCAGGTGGAATTTTGTTTTGGAATATTTTTGTTTTTCAATGGAGCTTGGATATTGCTCTATGAATCAGGAAGTGCCATAAGAGCTATGATGATGTGTATTCACGCCTATTTCAATATATGGTGTGAGGCAAAGTCTGGATGGTCCACGTTTATGAAACGGAGAACCGCTGTTAAAAAAATTGATACTTTACCCGATGCTAAAAGTTCTGATTTAGATCGTCTTCATGACGTTTGTTCCATATGTTATCAACAAATGCGGACAGCTAAGATCACGACATGTAAACATTACTTCCACGCTGTTTGCTTGAGGAAATGGTTATATTTACAGGTAAGTTATCAAGTTCACAGTTCGCTTCACGTTTATTTCATTGTGTTTTCATTGCAGGATTATTGTCCCATTTGTCACAGTGTGTTGTATAATCAAGAAGAATCAAAGAACAGATGAAGTAGATAACTGAATCCGTGATTTTTTTTCCATTTACTCTTACTTCATTAACAAACTCTTTTAATTGATGAAGTTGATACCACGTGGGTACTATTGGTATTACGGTTTCATAAGATTAATTTTTAAATACCAGTGAAATCTTTACAATACCAGTACATTCCTTTGAAAAGTTGGGTTATTGTGGCAGCCTACATGCAAAGCTACTTGAGTGTTCTGCTTTAAGTTTATTCGTTTGTTTGTACTACTTAGTAGGTTTAAAATAATAGCTTGAAAACGGTCTGTGTGTTCATGTACTGTTCATTTAATGTAACGAATGCCTTCAAAATTATCTCGCGGTAGAAGGCAAAAAGAAGAGTTATACATTGACATGGCATCAGCCCCTAGTCTGTAGATAGAAAAAAAAGAGAAATATGGTAGCAACCAGTCACTTCGAAAAATTATCAGGTTTACTTCTATTTCTCCAAGTTTTGGGTTTTGTGTGGGAGATATGTCATATCGAACAACTCTTGATTGTTGATTTTGTTTCTTAATGTTTCGTCCCTTTTTTATAGATTTTTTTTGCTTTACTTAATTCGAAGAACGCTGTAAAATCTGTTTGAAATTCATAAATTTTACGGATTATGTAAAATTTATTTAAAATTATCTGTACCTGTTTAGTGGCGTAAGTTGCACGTATGATTTCTTCTTAATTATTATTTTTGAAATGTGATACGTTCTTTTCATTGTTTTGTGTACATGTAAATTCTTTTTCCTTCTAATTGTATTTATTTGTTTTGTTGAGCTATTTGTTTTATTTCTGTGATTTTTTTTCCTTGGGGACTTGAAACTGATTGTGTATTCAATTAAATTTTTTCATTTAAGGTTTTATATTCCATTAATTAATTTAGTATTACTTAATATTCCGGAATTAGAATTGAAGATTCTTATTCAGCATATGAAAAACGTGATGGCGTTGGAATATTTGAAAACAAAGATCCACATTAAAAAAGTAATATTTATTGTGTAACTCTTATACTAACGAGTAAAAAAACTATAAACACTTCAATTATTGATATAAATACTACAAAATAAAAAAAATCTTCTTAGGTACCTAATTTTTTTCAAAAATAAAGGTAATCTTCTTTGAAACGATTGTGATGAACATAACGTCATTACAAATATAAAAACGAAAAATACCTTGAACTCGACTTTTCTTAAAAAATCAAATAACAAACCTCATCGAATTTAAAAAATAGCATAATGCATTAAATCAACACATGTAGTACATTCATTTTCAATAAATGTTTCTCCACACTGGCGTTACGAATACGTCAGTGCAACTTTCGATGTATTTGCAATTTATGTAAGAATTTTTCAAGTGTCGTTTTGAAAAATGCTTTGTTTTTTTGTAGTTTCTTTTGCGGAATACGGCACATTCTAGTTCCTCATCGATGCCGTCGTACTCACAAAATTGATAACTTCTTTCAAGTTCATTAAAAGCGATATTTGTCGAAGACAGAGATTCGACGTTTTTCAACGAATAATATTTTTTTACATCCAAATTAACATTTGAATTGGATTTGTTCAAACGAGGATGAGTGTTAGTGGTATTGGCGAGAACTCTTGGAGATTTTTTCAAAACTTCAGCATAAGATAAACTTCCGCTACAAGAGGTTTCGTCGACGATGGCCTTTCTCGATGGAATATTCTCATAAAATTCGGGCGATTCGTTTTCTTTTTTATTGATATCAATCGAGAATTCATCGATAGTTATTGTCCATTCGGGAATATTTCGTGCACTAGAAAGAAAGTCTTGTTCGTGTTTTTCAGAAGAAAAATCATTACTTCTCTCTGTGGAACATTTATTCGTGAAATTGTTATCATCATTTGTCTCAATTTCAATTTGATTGTTTTGTATCACATAGACATTTTCTGTAGATTTTTCAGAAGTACATGATGTGTTAGTAGTATCAAGAAAATTCTCGATATTTTGATTATTGTCACAATTCTCAGAAATTATTAACGGGTCATCATAATTTTTACAAATAATTTCTTGTAAATCCGAGCCGTGCGAGTAATTCAAATCTATTACTTCATCTGTGCAATTGAAACATTTCAAATTTGATTCGCTTACATTAAAAGGAATACTAGAGCAACTATCACGTTTTGCGCATTTAAATCCATCGTCATCACTCGAACTAATGATGAAATTATCGCAAGGAGTAATGATGTCTTCCCAGTTTATTGTCGAATTATTCTCACAAGTTTCAATAATTGTCTCTAAATTTCTATCATTTTTATTTTGAATTTGAATCAATTGTTCAGCAACTTTGAACGCCTGAACGACGTTGAAGTCATCATTAACCGAATATGCAGTCATTAGAAGTTTATCGGGGAGTTCGTCACATTTTTCTAATGCATCAATACATTGACATATATTCTTTTCTTCAATTACAGCTACAGATTTTTGCACATCAACAATATTGACAGCAGTATTTGGCAAGCTTGAAATAGATTTTGACAATGTTGAATCCTTTTTAACAATTTTAGTAGTCGGCGAAATTTTTGTATTAGATTTTAATTTCGCTAAGCTATTTACTTTTGTTTGAGCAGATTGCGATGGAGCGATCGTTTTTTTCAACGGTGATTTTGAAACAACTTTGATAGGTTTGATATCTTTCGTTTTCTCCGCAGTACCAAGTTTTACTTCACGAGTGATGCTAGGTTTTGAGGGTGAGGATGTCAATTTAAGGTTACTTCCTGGAGAGCTATTCACCGAGGAGTTTACTCTGGTTGTTCTTGAAAGTGAAGGTAAGTCTGTAATTGTCTTCCTAGGAGAAAATTGTTTCGGTGATTGAGTAGGAGTTTCCTTTTTCGATACGAGTTCTTTTCGCTCCGGCGTTTTCACAGTAATAGGTGTTTTAATAGGATTGCGAATAGGCGTACGAATTCCTGAAGAAGGACTTTTTGTTGTAGAAAGTGGAGCCTTGATCGTAGAACTCGAACTAGTTTTTGTAATGGTCGATTTTGAAGGTGATTTTTCTACACTATTCGGTAAATGTTCAATTCTTACCGTTGGTTTTCCTATTTTACTGGGCGATTTCGTCGAAAGTAATGTTGATTTACTTTTACCTACTGTAGAAGCTGTTATTGGTTTTTTCACCAATGGACCTCCTTCCAATGGTTTTTGTACGGTTGAAGATGATTTCTTAAGTGAATCAGGAACCGCTATTTTCGTCCGGGGGGAAGTGCGAGGAGAAGTTTTCATGACAGAAACGGAACTATTCACAAGAGTCATTACTAAAAAAAAAAAAAGTTAAGTAATTAGGTATAATGTTTTGATAAATCATTATTTATTATATGAACAATCTATAAAAATAAAATAAATAGTGACTCTTTTTATGGCAGCACACACCATGAGATTAAAATATCGTGCAAAAAATTACATATTAAAAGAAGGTACTTACTAAAACTAAACAATGAAGTTTTTTAGTATATTCCAAGAGTTTACCAATTTTTTTTAATAATTATAACAATTTGAAAAACTTGAAATAATCACAAAACTTGCGCTATCAATAGATAGGTATCAATAAATCGCATTGATTTTAATGAAAAGCCGATAAGCATATGATTAAGTTCAGGTAGGTCTTGGTACCTTCATAAATAACAGAAACGGTTCAATTTCGCATTACGAGCGGGAATTTCCCTGTATTCAACCGTTTCAATTATCTGTATAATATTTCATTTTCATAGTATGTCCTGAAAAGAGAAATCAAAACAATAAGTTATTGAAAAATCTAAACCTCATGCATTTAGCACATCATAATCATTCTACTTTACGAACATGACGCAACCTGCAAGCAATTCCATGATACACCAGTTCACATTTATTTTCGTCAATAAAACGTATTACGTTCTAAATATCGCGAATGGAAATGCGTTTTATAATATACTCAAACAAATTTTCAATCGTTTAATAACATTGCTTGACGAGTTGGTAATTAATGTCGAACAAAAATAACTTCGCTGTCGCAGCACGCAAGCGTACAACTAACTGCGAGAGTGATTCTTGGCTAAAAAAGTTTTCCTACTCAAATCTACTTATCATTAGGTAGCTGAGTGTATATTATTAACACAATAGATTCTCATTGACAAAGCTTGATATCAAGTCAGTAAAGATTTTTGGCCTGGAGCCAACGAATTTTTCAAACTTTCATCCAAGTAGAAGAACAAGTAAGTGATTTTTTTTTTTGTTAAAGATAACCTAATCTGTCACCTTGATATAATTGTCGAAGGAATTTTAAGAAAAAAAGGTTCCCTAATAAGTTTTACTGTGATCAATTGCTTTCTGTTGATTAATACGCTGTGACGCACTAGCAGTGTAGGGTGTACCATTTAGCTAACGATAGGCTAAGCCAAAGATGAGCAACTAAATGCATAAAATAATTCATGTTGTGAAGTGTAGGTCTGGGTAATAGGTAACCAGGTATGTCTGTGTAAATAGACTACGTAATCTGCGTACGAGTACTTATTACTTATGTACATATACTTAGTTATAGGCAGTAAGCACGCATTTCTCGTAGTGGTCAACTAACTGAGAGCTATACGTGTAGTCGTGTATTATAAATGTAGATGTTGGGAAGACTTCATTTTTAAGTAGAATCAAGTATAAATTTCATTTATGTAGTTACCTCTACCCACCTACTAATGCATAGGTGTACATTTACAACGATAGACGAAAAAGTACGTAATAAAAAATATTTACGTACTATCGAAAATGTTGGAATTTTGACAAACTGTGGTCGGTGACATTTTGACATTGAACTACACTTAGTTGAAAAGTTGTTTTGATGATGCGAATGTTTCGTAGCCTGAACTGTTTTTCAAATTTGTTTATTTATTTACATTGGTAGGTAGATTATATATAGGTAACTAGCTACCAGCTAATTCAGCAGTTGGACGCTTAAAATCTTGATTTACACGTCTTCACCTACACCATACCTAACATATTATCTTACTAATAACATTATCCATTTAAAAACAATTTATTCCACTTAGTATACTTATCAAATCGCCATGATTACAACAACGACCGTAATTATTTTCAGAATGTGTACCCTGGAACATAAAATGTCAAATCTTTCTAGAAACTCTTACATGTATCGAATAAAGCCTGATCAAATTGCAATATTGGAACAAGAATTTGCTAAAGCCAAATTAATACATGCGACTGATTTGGAATTACTAGCTGCCGAAATGGCACTGGATAAAAAGGACGTTCAGGTAACTAATAAAATTACGACTTTCCACGTCTTTTCATCGTTTCAAATTTTACATTTAGGTACAGTTTTTGTGTTAGTTACGCGATTATTAGTGTATTAAAAATCACTTTTTTTAAAGGCATGGTACACTGATAGATTGGCTGCTTGGAGACGAGAGCAAGGTTTATCAGACGTCCTGGCACCATGATTAAAATTAACGAAAAATATTGCTGTAATTTAACATTTTTCCGCAGGTATTACTTATCAAATAACGATTAAATTCGGTGAATCATTTTTAATTTATCTAATGTGAATTTTGAAGAAAGTACAACATCCGAGACAAAAACTGTACAAGCATAAATAAATATTTCAAATTCTTGTTAATACTTGTACTTACTCATAAGCATTTATTTTGCATTTGCTTGTGATATACGTATTATTAAATTGTAGGAGTAACAATATCTTCATTATTGAATCACGTTGTGAGGTAAACATCAATTATTTCATTCAAAAATCAAGAATCGAAGAAATTCATATAAAATGTATTATTTTCAATATCCTACATATTAGAAATATGAAGACAAAATAGGTAATTTTAAATTTTTTAGAATGTATTTCTATGTAGATATATACCTATTACCTATACAAGTGACATTTATAAGGTAATATATCAAACTTTATCAAAGCTACCAGAACGGTCTTTTTAAGGAGTTTTTTCAAGTGTGTCAAATACCGATTTTCGTGGTGGACTTGAACAGGTGTTGAGTCGCATACATTAATTTCAGAAGTTTATTCTCAGGCAGAGTAGCAATAGGTTGGTATTTGATTTTTCACATTTGTTGCAGTTTATTATTATCGTAAAATTTCAGTGATTATTTTGAATAGAACCAAAACATTCCAGCGAACATTGTTATTGAAGGGATATTAAAGATCTTTTATTTTCTGACTTGAAGTATGCGTGAAATGAAAAATAATTTTTCGAAACTTCTGGTAATATTTTTAACTTTTATTTATAAAACAATGGGAACTACATTAACAAAATGAGAAAAATCAATAAAAATCTTGTTGAATGAATGGTCAAGTTTAAAAAACATTAAATTTCGCAAAAATAACTCTTTTTATTTTTCATTCAATGAAATGAAAAATTTTTATAAAGAATTACAGATTAACAACTAGATTTAAATATCGGGTTCTTTCAAGTTCAAAATTCACTTCCCACACCTACACCGATGAATAATCAAAATGAAACCGCGAATTGATTGAAAATTTCATATAAAAGAAATATGAACTTGTCCCGACGATTAAATCGCCTTTGCTATCACTACGAGTAAAAACTATAATAAATCAATTCTTTTTATTATGCACAATTGGTTAAATCACGTTGAATGTTATTACATAACAATTGATTCATTCATGTGTATACTGAAAATAGTGGCATTAATAATGATGAATGTTCAAAAAGCGGTGTAGAGTAAATTCGTCGTGTTTGTAACTAGCCGAATTCTGGTTCGACAGCACTAAACGGTTCCGGTAATCATCTTGTACTAAATCATCCGTGATGATGGTCAGTCGGTCTACAACGTCCAAAGAGTATTCCCATCATAAATTTCATTATTTTTGGCTGAGTTATTCCCTATTACGTATACATACATATTATTAATACATTTACACTCACCTACAAAAGCCGTGAAGGAATAAGATAGGTGATGTATGTAGCTTTCAAGAGATATCATATTGAATTAGGGGTACAATGTAGATACATTTCTAAAGAGCGGCTTCGAAGGAGAAGTGTGGGAGGAATTTACAACAAATGAATAAATTAATATTTCAGTAGGTACTACGAACTTATTTCTTAAAAACTTCTCGCTTTATAATGCGAGCACAATATCGACTTTATTAAGGTATAAAATGTGAAAAATTATTTGATAACAGCATACCGGAGTCCCTTTAATCATCATATATAATCACTTCAACCATGAGATTAGGAAAAAGGTCAAAGATGTCTGCATTCGGTAGGTATAATGGACATGTACTGGACCAACGTAAGTTAATTGTAAGTGTAAGTATCCCGTACTTATTACCCACTACTTACTTACCAAAAAATAACAGAACATTTGAAATATTAAACAAGAAACAATCCATTACGCAAAAACTGCTGCTATCTACGTCAACAGGCGTTAAGTAAGTAATTAACTATCTACATATAGTACATATTTCGTCAACTTTTAAATGAAGACGTAGTTCTAATAAAAACTATCCATCTCTATCAATATTCTAGTCAAGTTCCAAATTAATTGATACGCGCGCGTACCAATTTAATTGAAACGACTGCTAAAAAAAAGTTAATTAAACGTCTCCGTAATTTTTTGTAAACAAACGAACAAAGTTGTGCAAACAATAAAACGTCAAATAGGAAAAGGAGTAATAAGTTGAAAATAATCAGTTAGAAAACCATCAAGGGTATGAGTTAAATATACAAAAGAGCATTTCATAAACACAGAGGTAAGAGGGCAGAAGGAAATTACCCTTTTCCAACATTTTGTTCTTCGAAACGTGTTTCGAAAAAGTTCCGGTCTTTTTCGGGCGGGGGTGTCGTTAAAAAAAGGGCACAGGGTGGTGCAGGCTGTACTCACTCTATCTTTCATTTACGCCCGTTCGAGTTTTCTTCCAATTTCCCGAGCTGTCGCTGTATCCCGAAATGACTCATTTTCTGATAACAACATCTCTACACAGCTTTCATAAATGATTTCCCCTTTTTCCTTCTCGTTTTATAACACTTCACAATAAACCCTTCGACATGTTTTCTCCTTTTCTCTATTTACGTTAGGCGAAAGCAAATGATGGTTCTGATACAAAAATTTTTTATTTAAAGAAATATTAAATACCCTACAAGTGATTTGAGGGTTTCAGTCATAGGAAGGAGAGAACATATGTTTTTCGTACATACAATAGTTGAGCAACGAGAAGCAACATCATATGCTTTGTCTTACCTGCCTTTGAAGTTCAAGAAAAATCTACTTGATAGTATACCCGCCGAACGAAGGCATACACATTTATAACAAGTAGTGGCGCTCAACAGGTAAGTGTAGGTAGGTTAAGGTATTAGGTACTTGTATTTTATTGAGTCAATTTTCAACTCTTGCTCTTCAAATTGACAGCATAGGTAAGGTACTTGGATACTAACCAACGGCATTTTCTCTTTTTTCTTTTTAATGATTCATTAAAACAATAGTGAAACGAACAAGAAAAAAAGAAAGAACAGGGAAATACGAATCGGTTATTTTCATTTACTAAAATCCTCGCCATCATTGTTTTCCCGATGGGGCGTTATTATGTAACAACTAGCGCGTTTTGATTACCCCTATTATTATTGCTACCCTATAAACTACCGCTTAACAAACAACGGTTGCTTCTATTATTATCATTATCATTATCATTATTATTATTATTATATTATCGCAGTCGTTATCATCATTGTCATCTTCGTCATCATTTCGCTAGCATGAATGTGTGGTAGTACGATGTATACGTCGGTATTGGATGTTTTATTCATTTTCATACTTCAATAAACGTTATTACATTAAATAAAATTTAATCGTTGCATCAACAAAAACGCATCTAATTTTTTTTTCGCCTTAGTTCCCTTTTCTCTGGTAGTAGGTAGCTAGGTACATAAGTAATAGGTAACCGGAGGTAGCTAATTATCTACTAAAAGTATTTGCTGTTCGATATCAATGGTTTTCAAATCAAATACGCTGCAAACCTTTGAAAATGAATACGTATCATCAAAATTGTAATTTTTCTACACAAAAGAGCAACGATTTTCTCAATATCATATTTGTATGTTTATTTGTTTTGCCTATAAAAATGTAACAACTGATTAAGTGTCTTATGATAAGTATCTCAGCAATTAACCCCGAGCCCTCCTAAGGAAACTAATTGTTTTTTTTCAATTTCATAGACAGAATAGTATTGATAACATGAAAAATGATAAATGGAACATTCATCTCTTGAATAGAAAACCAAACTCACCGTTATCATCAGTTGCACTTCGAGGTGAAACAGTTGTAAAATTGGAATACTACATTATCGTGAAAATAAGACCATTTTGTAAAACTTACCTCACACTCGAGTAACGTAGAAATAGAGATAAATTCAAATTTTATACAATGAAATCCGATACATAAAATTTTCAATTTATTAAAATCAGGTTGCATCGTTGTTCCACTATTTCCCGTTAACGCCGGAGATGATTTATACTTACTCGACGAATATCATAGAAACGTATTGTGAAGTGCAAATCTCGAGAAATTGTAAAAAAAAGTACATGAACATAAAATAAAAAATATTTTGAATGAAAAATACGATAAAAATGTAGGTAGGTAGAAGATAGAAGATACTGTGCATAGGAAGTTCATACATAATATCGTCAACTTGTTATATGGAAAACAAAACTCGGTATTTCGAAAATTTGTGTTTATGGAATATACCTAAAATTTATTTTATGAAAGTAATTTAATTTAATTAATAGGTATATATAATAATTGAAGAATGACTAGATAAAATATTCGAGGAAACAAAATTTGAAATTTTTGTTTCAGATGCATAGTTATTTCTACTCAGAACTCGTTATATTTACGTAGGTACTTAACTATAAGATATAATTTTTGTATTTTAAAGAAATTCAGAATCATGAGATTAAAAGTTAAATCAAACTACAATGCCTACGAATTTGGCTGCAATTTATGTTCTACAATCGAATATGTGACTTAATCAATTACATAGATACACTCTTAAACGTACCTGCGGTATTCCCGTATGTTGACTTTTTTAACAACCTGTATTGAAAAGGGGAAATATGGGTGAAAAATGAGAAACTTCATCTTTGTTAAAGAAAAAAAAAAGTTCGCTTTTCTTAACACTTATCACGTAGGAAATTACATTTGTATAATGCAACAAATATGCTAAAATTTATCTTTGCCTCTAACTCAGCAAAATCGATTTTCGTTTACAGATAAGCAAAAGGAAAAAACATGAAAAAGTTCGTTTTTTAGTTTTCTATAAATAACGAAAAAGAATTAGCTCGTATTGTAGTCATATGTTTTTTTTTGCTTTTTTACTTGGCCGATTTTTTACTTTACTTTGCAAGTTAAAAATTACAACGGATAGGTACAATGACTTTTCAATGTTTCTTATAAAAAAGAAAATTAATTTCATGTTTGATTTACAAATAAAATCGTGGTACGTACAGATGTACGTTGACGCTGCTAAAAAATTTGGAAACATGAAATTGTGTCAAAATGAAATGGAATTAATGATTCGGTAATAACAATCGATATAAAGTCGAACATTTTTTCGCAAAAATAATAAACTTGTCCTACAGAACAGCACGTGAATTTTAGTTTCGATAAAGGTTTTACTACAAATAGTTTTATTTAATTTAAATTGAATAAATTTGAATTTGATGTTGTAATTAAATTGTTATCGATAGCTGATAAGTAATGCATCCACGTCAAATTTACGAATCACTGATTAGACACAAAACAACAATTTAAAATATAGTCGATCTTCACATTTAGCTACTGGTTATCACGAAGTAACCTGTTACTATGATACTTTGATCTTCATGTCACCACACCGGTTTGGCTAATTGGCTTAATAAATCCTTCATGAAACTCTTCGCCATCTATTCCATTCAAATCAGCTTTAATATTATACTTCTTTACCTTTCATTCTGGCTGGAATTTTCTAGTTAATTGCTTCGATTTATATTTTTTCATTTCCCCGAGTTATTTCTTTTTTTAGTCTTACACTTGCGTTCATTTGAATAATCAAACCTAACGAACAATTTTTTTGTTACAACTTCAAAGCAACGGTTTAACACTCCCGAGGATAATTTCAAACACCCGTGCGTTCTTGGACAATTAGTAATAAATTGTATTTAGACTAACGTGTTATCAAAGAGCTTGTCCTAATTAAAGGCAGATTAATTAAAAACATCGGTTTTAGGCGTTATTATAATTGGTCATATTTAGCTCTATACTACTGATTTATAACATAATTTCGACGAACGATCAGTTACATTATTACAAATGTCGATTTCATTCTTTTGGTAAATTGTAAAACGAACACCAACCGTGATTAATTTTTACATCCACGCCTTTTTCTTAATTGCTTTTTAAAATTTATGCCTCCGATTAGGTACTTTCACAGTTTAACTGAATCACACATTTGATCAGTTCTTTAAATCAAATGGCGGGATTGAGTACCTATACCTACCTATATCTACTATCTATATAAATTAAAACGTTTGTTAGATTTTCATATTTTAATTTCATACATGGGAGATCGGTTCAAGCAATCCAAATTTATTCACAAAATTATTTTTTGTAGCCGGTATGGCGTGGATTTCATTTTTCAAGATTTCTTGTATAGAGAACTGGGAAAATTATTTTTGGAATGGACCAATAACGTTTAACTTGTTTACTTCTTTACAAATTTGAACAAAAAAATTAAGAAAATGGAAAGCAACAATTGCAACGTTGATAACATAGACTGAGGTTTATGCTATACGTAGAATTCATTAAAAAAATTAGCAATTTTCAAATTTTACAAGTTTGATCTTTGGTAATTAAAAATTGAACTATTCAAGTGTACAGAAGAGTCAGCTTTTTATTGATTCAAATCACCTTTTAAAAATATTTTTATAGCCATTCTGTCGTCACAAATTAAGGTTGACCGCCGCAAAAATCTTTTGAAAAATACACGAAGAGTCAAATATCAGTATAAAAAATGTCATTATCATTAAATTTATCTCCGATTACCAAATTTTTGTAGCATCAATTCTGACCAGAACCTCGTCAAGTCACTATTACCATTAAATTTCCCATTAAAAATAAATTCGAGGCTTAATTAAATCGCACGCTTCCCAATAAGATGTTTAAATCGAGAATCTTGAGGAAAAAAATTAAAGGGAATAAGACAGAAATGATATTCGTATATGGAGAAAACCAGTTTAGAACAATGTCTGCCGGTGGCTCGATAGCTACTGTTTGTTATCTTCGTTTCTTTATGCTCTCACGTAATAACTGTGGTCATTAACCACTCTCCCTCTGCTTCCGTAAACACGCCATTAATTCTCATTCTTTACTAATATCTTACTAATTATATTTTCGCCATTGCCCATTGGTATAGTTTTGTACCAGAACCTGTTTCAACTTCAAATTCATAATTTGAATTACAGTAAAAGATAAACAAAACATCATTGTGAGAACGTTTTTTTCGCATCTCTATACGCAATTTTGATTGTATATCAATTTATTTTTATTGTACCTATAGGTGCCAGATGGTGCCTTTACCTATATCTCGTATGCTATTTACATAGCAAATCCAAAGTTAACGACGAAAAGTTGGCAGTGTGTGCAATGTTTTAGATTAAAAATGGAACACATAACAGAAGTTTTTAATTTGAGAGGAAAATTTTTAATTTAATAGTTTCAGTCATTCCTACCATTCCTACTACACTACGAGATCAAAAAAGATTAATTTATTTGACTCTGGAGTTAGCAATCAATCGGACACCCGGTATATTTATCGTTAAACTGTTGATCTGATTATCTTATGCAAAATGTGCAGAGATATATCTTTCTTTCAATTACGTGGGTACTTGACTACTCAGTATCTAGTACTTGCTTCTTTTTCGATTTCATCGTGTTTTTTTTTTAAATAGAAATATCATTTGCACTTCAAATAAAAAAATCAGTCACACAATACGTAATATACCTGGACCTACCAGTCTGTCTTTTTACTCATATTAAAAAATCCCAATTCAATAATTAAAATTTACCACGAGTCCACGAAGTCGCACACTGAAGTAGAATATTCGCTACGAGTATGTAGTATGTACTTACTTTCAATTGTTGCTGCGTCGCCTTGTTTTAGTTTGAATACTAACTTCACGTCAAGTAATAGAGAAGAATTGCAGCAATGAAGCGGATATTTGGCCAACAAAAATCGTGGCAGACATCTGTGGTTCATCAAGTACCCATAAAATATCATTATTAAGCATAACGTATTGGGATTCATTCCTTTATTCATGCAACAATTTGAAACGTTCATATTGACACCTTGAAAGCGTACAGGACTTCGGGTTGATTTGCAACATATACCCGTATACAGAGTCTCTATTTGATGGAGCTCACATAAATAATACCGTCTTAAAGCAAGAAGAAGATACTAGACGTCGCATGGATTTATACGACGGTAGTGGTCATCGTTATTCAGCTTATTTATTAATATACGCTGTCAAATGTTGAAAAACAAATGTAATGACCCCGCCTTTATAACAGTATAATAACCAATAAGAGAGATGCAAGGATAGGCGTATCGTTTTCATCGTGAACTCGTGAATATCGAAATAATAATTTATCTTCAATCTTGAAACCTAGTTCACTACGTGTACGTGGTTCATTTACCAACGATAATTTGTTCTCCGCGTAAGCGACGGAATGTGAGAATGTTAACCATCTTTTCCACCACTCTCCAAGGTCCTGCTTGGCTCGTGCCTCTTTTCATGGAGTGTTGAATAGGTACTTCATACAGGCCTTCCGCTCTAATTACTAAAAAATTATGGCCATCATATGGTAAATTCAAAAAACCAATAATTTGATAGGTACCATAGATACGTGATATAAAGGAGTTGTACCTAATACCTATCTATAGTAATTGAATTAGTTTATATGTATTGGTAACATAATCAATTTTTTTTAAGTTTAAAATTTATTCCACGCAATTTTTTTTGCAGACCCATGACCTTCAATGAAAATTACAATATACAACTTTGTAATCAAAAATCATTGAGAATATTACGAGTACAATTGAACGAGATGCAGTAGCTGATTAATTTTTGAACGTAGTACATCTAGATTATACATTAAATGTTTGTTTCATAAAGTAAGTAGAACCAAGTTGCATAACAGTTTGGAGATTTATGTAAGTAGAGGTATGTACTTCCTTCATAAATCGCAAGCATATTTGATATCATTGGTTCGACAAAACAGCTGCATGCCATAATACCAACAATAACAATAAACATTATTAAAACTACGATACCAAACCAATCTTATTTATTAAAGTTAACGAGGCGAAAAGCTGAAGAACCAAATCATTGTCGCTTTATTTTTTATTAGATACCCTTTTTATCATTTCTTTTTTTGCATGTACCTAACCTAGGTACTGAAATGTTCATGAGTAACAAAGGTGATCGTGATCGAGATGTGATTGATTGGGTGATGGTGATTACCCACATCACTTAAAATTCAAAATAATATTTCATTTAGTGAATCGTTTTGAAGTTTTCAAGTGAAAAAAATTTGTTCAAAGTAAGTTAGTTCTGGATTTAAATAATTTTGCAAATAAATATCTTTTGCCCAATTATTAAAATGGAGCTAAAAATAAAAATGGTAGATTTCTGATTTAAATGAAATTTTTATGTGTTGAAGGTTTCAAGTTAAAATGATCCTTCTCAGATTAAAGTATTTAAAGTTTTACACGCTAAAAATCAAATTAATTAAATTATTATTAAAATGCAATGGTAATATTTTGATTGAAAACGGTGCATTTTTAACATTACGTTCACAAAAAAAATTGAAAACATTTATTCAAATAAATTGAACTATTTGAACTCAGTGGCGTTAATAACCTACGCACATCTTCCTCAATGATAAATAGAAAAATTCTTGCGTATTTGCTTAAAAATCTGGTTTATTTCGATAGCAAGGTGGTTATCGACGATCACCATACTCAAGACCTCACAACTAACTTTCACCACCACGTTGAAAAAGCATTAAAACGATAACAACAAGATGCCCGTAAAGAAATCCTTCGTTAAAAAGCCTATCTACAAGGGCATTAAAATAAAATAAAAATCATTTCGCTATTTATCTAAATTCGACGTTTTGATTATACGAGTAATATTACTCAATGGATCATACAACACAAAATTATCGCTTCTCAAAGCCTTCTTACACAGTTCGACCGTTTAATACAAACTTTTTCATCACCGATTGACCACCTTGTTGTAAAAAAAAAAACAGAAAAATCAACACAAGAAAATAAAAATAACGCCACAGTTGTAGGTAGATGCTACCTAATACTTAATTAACGTAAATTCAGTTCTGGTAGCTGTGCATTTGCATCTTTATCATGATAACTTCATTTAAAAACATGAAACCAGCCCTGTAATTTATTTTCTACGTGTTCCCCTAATAAATAAACTACACCGTAGAATCGATAAATTAATTCACGTTTAATATCGAACCAATTTTCAAATAAGTGTATTCACCAAAACCTCACCTAAAGAACCAAAATTTCCAATGTAAAAAAAATTAAGTTCTTTTTTTTCTTTTTTTTTAATTCTTATACTATTAATGACCATCATGCTACAGGACATATAAATAAGAAGTAAAAAAAAACATTCGAGATAAATCAGCCGATAAGACTAGCACGTTTCTCGATTTATAACGTGTAATCCAATAAGAAAAAAAGTACCTACTGAAAAACTGCATTTTTATACCTCTATTAAGCTTGTAGATTTTTTTTTTTAAATTCGGAAGCTAATTAAATTTGTTTCTATGTTTATGATTCGATGATGACGCGGATGAACGATAAAAAAAGTGCAGAAGAAGTTTACCTATTCAATTAGAAATGTATAATATTTGTGTACGTCGTCGATATGGCCGTATGAGTAAATCTAATAAAGGTATTTTCATAGTGATATTGAATTTCAACATGGATACATAATAGTCTGATGTGCGTAAAAAATTATTCAATTTTATAACTTGTTCATTGGATGTTTGAAAGTAGCATGATAAAGGAGAGAAACGTATGTAGAGAGAACACATTTTCGGATATATGCCACTTGGGTTACTTTATCGTCGAATATGACACTTAAATGCAAAAGTGGTCTATAGTTAACAAATAATGGGACACCCTATAAATTAAGGGACACCCTTTTTACCCAAAGATATACTTTTATTCGAGTTTATCTTCGGTTACGCTTGACGCTTCTGGTAAGCATTGTTCCGGAACTAATATGCCTGTATTCCATTCGCTAAACAATTACTTAGCTTTCGTCGGGCATTATATACTTTTAAATTAAATGGCTTTTATCTATTTTCTTTTCAGTCTGTATGCTTACGTGTTGGCTTTTTATTATGATTTTTTCTTTCATTTATCGCGTCGTATTAATATTTAATTTATCATAATAATGGCGAATATATGGTATATCGCTTTTCAGGCCATCTGCAAACTCCCTAAGAAATGTCGTTCGTTCATTGTGGAGTAGCCATTTATTTTCTAGCAACGTTTAACGGGTAAAATCGACGTAAAATGCCCGCGCGTGTATGGTACCTATCAAAAGTCATACAAAGTGTTGAGAAGTTTTCCTCGACGATGTGATTATTATAACGTTAAAGTATCCCTACATGGCTGTATTTACCACCGTAAAAACATCCTGCTAAACCAATCACAACGATACTCATTACTCTACTTCGATTAAGCATATTTTACAAATTTTTACGTGAAAAAAATCAGTTCATTCTTCCATTTGATCTCAACCTTAAATCAATTAAAATCAACTTGAACGTTCATAATTTTTAATTAGGTAGGTACATTAATAAAAAGGCTTATATATCTTGACTACATAATAAAATTGAAAATTTTTCGAAATAAAAATTGAGTAAAAAGTAAAAATTCAGTTTCGTTTTTTTCTGGCGCTTTCGGCCCATAAATTATTTCATAATAAACTTAAACTGAAGTTTTTGCCAGAGCAATGAAAATTAAAAAAAGCTAATTAACAATGTGACTTAGGCACGTAAGTTACTGAAAATGGTGCAAAGGCGTAACTGTGACTGTGCCTAATGAAATAGGTATTAGGAACCTAATTACCTATATTATATTCACAAACGACAGCGTGATAATGATGTAGAAAAAATGAAGTGAACTTTTCATTATTGTACCATAAAATTTGAAAAAGGTTTCATTTTGTAAAATTAATCAAATAAAGGAAACTTTTAAAAGGTCCTTTTAATTCATTTGATGCTTTTTAATCGTTTTTTTTGTTGCTTTTTTCAATGATGGACATAATTTCTGCCGTTTATAAGAATTTATTGAAATTTAGCGATGCGTAAATTTGACGATATCGGAAGTTTACTTATTTTTTTACTTTGAAAAATGAGTGGCAAAAAGTGATACAATGAAATTGATTATATTTAATAGTGATGAGTAGAATAGAATTAAATTATAATAATTTAAATTTAATCGCAGAATTATTTTTTGTTTTTCAAATGCTAAAAATGCACAAAGAATGGAATTTAAATACCTAACACTTTTTTCCTAGAAAAAACCTCTCCACAAGTAATTATAACGAACGTTCCAATGTCCAGAAAGTTTATCTCGCAAAAGTCCAAAAGCAGGTTGAACTAAGATTCAGGGGCTCAGATTTTTCTAACTAATGCAGCATGACGACATGAGATGTCTTCAGGTCTGTTCCAATAATATGATATATTTTTTTAATATTTTGCGGCGTAAAACGACCACATATCCGTTTAAATGAAATTAATCAAGAGTTATACTTATGAAAGTTGAAAAAATAAAGTAAAATTCTCGTTAAAAATTTTGCATAATCTATGACGAGGAGATTGATGGATCATATTTGAAATAAAGGAGTTTTTAATTTTCGGTAATTACGAATCAATTGAAAATATTTGAGAATAAAACGTTAGAAAATGTGACAAGCCATGAAGAAGAAATCGCTTCAATTAGTTGTACCGGAATATTATAAGCTTCTCTCATGTTAGAAAAACCGTTGCACAGAAGGTGTAATTGACAGATCAACATCAAGATGTAGGTCTATTTCTACGCCAACGCGCATCTAAAATGGTAACTAGTAAGTACAGGTATGCAGTTCGCGAATCCAATTTGATTTTTATTAATGGCGCTGACGTGACTTAAATGTGCAACACAGCTTCTATACCATAAGTGTAAGCGTAATCTATTGTATGATCTGAAACTGATCTTTAGCGATCGTATACTGTCAACTTTCTAAGCTTATCGTCCAACTGTTCACTTAACAAGTATTATCATGTCTTCATGACCATCGATATTCCGTAAATGTACGCTACTCGACTAAAGAAGCCGACAAACTACCAATTACAAAGATTTGTACTGATGTATAGCATCGCTTCCATACAGGCTTCTTAGGTACTTCTCGCAATAGATACTTATTGATAAGAATAGCAGCTTTGATAATTGAACAAAGCGTAATATTTTGGACATTCTTGAGCTGGCTGATTAAGAATTAATACGTTATCAATTACATATAGCTTATGATAATATACTTTCCTAACATGGTTCCAACATAATTCGTTGAATAAGGAATAGGATACGACTCAACTTACATCAGTGTACGTTTAACAGTCCCTATGTTGCCTTGCTCATCACCATATTGTAACTATAATTGTACACGAATGACTTTTAAAGGTATATTTCCTATTTCACCTTTACTTTTTTCTGTACAATGGTGTAAATTCCATGTACTTACATACATATTTAATAAATTAGCATTTATGAACTATGATGACGAATTTTATAAACACTGCATTAACTATCATTATACTTAAGTTATCGTTGCCACGCAGCAAAGTCATTAATTTTTAGATAACTTGATAACGAATTGACTATTTTTGTGACTTTGTACCTGTAACACTGTAAAAGCCAAAATTATAAATGTATAACTGAGAACATAAAAAGGCTAAAACTCGTGCTACATAGCTTGAGGTGATAAATGATAGGAAGTTGAGTACTAAATAAGTACAATTAAAACTTGTAAGTATGTAATAGAATAGAAATCAATAGAGAGTTACAAGAAAGATGATACTGAAAAATATGAAGCGTGAGATTCGGTTTGAATGCTTTTCGAACAGGTACCCAGGTCCACTTGATGAATACTAATATAATTAAAGACAACTTTTTCAACGATAATACTCATTATATTATGAGTAACGTTACAAACAGCTTTTGTCAAATACGCGCTATCAAGTAGGTAACATTTTTCACTGATCTATATCTGTCCGCGGTATTAACCATTTATTTGAATTCAGAAAAGTTTATACGACACTCAGGCAGGTCTGTTCATACCGCATGTGTATTTACGTTTATATAACGTCTCATCATTTTTCTTGACTCTCATGTATTGCAGCATAAAAGCAGTGTACCTTACCTACACTTTGTGCACTATAAGGTTGTTGTCGTTCAAATGGTCATTTTTCTATCTTGTCATATATTTTTTGAAAGAATACCACTATGTTAAAATGTAATTTAGTATATCTACAGGGTGGTGGATAATATATTTGATATTTGACATAATCACATTTTTAAATTTACTTCCAATGTGACATATGCGTGCTGGTTGTTCCGGCACGTTCTTTTCAATT
Source organism: Maconellicoccus hirsutus (assembly GCA_003261595.1). NCBI lineage: Eukaryota > Metazoa > Arthropoda > Insecta > Hemiptera > Pseudococcidae > Maconellicoccus > Maconellicoccus hirsutus. The sequence goes on from QBDW01001674.1 coordinate 41,749, forward strand.
AATCTGTAATTAATTCTAATTACCTGCAACTTCAAACTCATCTGTAACTGCGAAAGAAAAGTGAATTATTTATACTTACTGATTTCGTTATCGTAAATGTTAATTGAAGGCGCGCGCATACCAATTACCAACTTATAAATAACTGTCGTACGGTATACCTTATACTGACGTATATGCTTTTGTGATGCTTGCTCATATCTATGTATTGAGGTTATCAATAAAAGCGAACATGTAATTTTGATGGATTTCAATTTCCTGTTGAAAATTATTCATTACAATATCGACTCTTCTTCATATTTTTTTCACGTTTTTTACCATCACGAATGAATGATTTTTCACCACAGTTTCGTAAATCACGGAAAAGCAAAATCAAGAAATCTGGTATAACTTTAATAACTGCGATGTTTTTTTTTAAAAAAAAATTGTTTCAAATAGATGGATTGATATGGTATAGATGCATATTTCCTTAGTTGGTCTGAGAGGAATATAATTCATTTACTTGAACTCCGAATTCGTCGAGATGAAGAGAAATGGAAAGTTGTCATCGGTTATAAAACATTTTTGTGAATTACCTAGCTAAATGAAGAAGTCATTTTGAAGCTAGTACGTTACCTACAGCATCGATTACCATATTGAGAAATTTTCTTCCGCTTGAACGCATCACGTATTCATTGTAACACCAGGGAAAAAATACTCTATTGCGGTATCTAGGGAATATAGGTATCTGGGAAGGGTCACAGATTTTTCAAAAATCCCAAGTCCGGTACATCTTTCGTGGAAAATACATAAGTTAGTAGATAGTAGGTTGTAGGTAAACGTTAAACATTTTGCAATATTTAGGTACATCATTGACACTATCGCCCAAGCATCAATATATTCTCGTACTGAAGATTGGTCAAGAAGACATGAAGTCGTACAGTCACACGTTTTCTCGAAATGGTTTACAAATATAATGTAATATTTTTCGAATATGACGTGTATGCAGGTACAAAGAATATAACCTGAAAATTATGTTAATTGGTTATCCAGAATGCCAAATAGTGAACCGATTTAGTTGCCATAGTTAATCAAGACTCTATTCAAAGCCAATATAACAACAATACATCATACAGAGATCTATTTCATGCTACGTCAACTTCTTTCAAAAACAATTAGCTCCCAATTCATTCTTTTCTATTTTAGAAACTCGGTGAACAAACTAGTTGTCGCATATTCCAAAGACAAATAGTATAATTGGATTTACTTCTTAACAATTTTTTTTTATTATTTAAAATGTACCTTCCTACACGCCAAATTACAATCTATAATTGAGGTTTTCATTTTTTTTATTATTCTACGGTGAACACGATGTATTGACGTTTAAGTTAAATAATTGCCGGTCTTACGAAATTAACATTTCACCAAAATTTCATTATGCTGGTTGAATTTTTAAATGAATTTTTGGACTTCAACTTTTGAGTGCATAAAAATCAAGATAATTTGATATTTTTACCTTATCATTCGTTTAGTTTTCTCAAAATTACTTGAACGTTTTTATTCAATAGAGAAACTGAAAATACAAGTCGGTCATTTTGAATTTCATGATTCAGCAAGACAGTGCTTTCAGTGAGCTACCAAGGTACTAAGGTTGACGAAGGTAAGGTAAATAATAGGTATAGTTACAGGTAGGTTGTAAATACCTAAAATAAAATTAAGAAGTGAATTTTCGCAATGGTTTTGATGAATTTTTAAAAGAAGCGTTTAGAAATCTATATGTAATTTCAGTAACATTGACTATTGATTTACTGGTAGGTACCACTACTAATTCTCCATCAAGTTGTTAGATTACAAACTACGACCTCTTTTCATGAATTCTTTTTTATCTTAAGGTAAACCGAGAATCAATTAGTTAGGTACTCTCATAAATTGGAAATTAGTTAGATTTCTGGTATATAATTCCGTTCCTTCTTCAACTGCATATGATACGGAACGCTGAAAACTAATTAGGAATCTCGTGACTTGAAAAGCAAGAAGAATTAATTTTTTTATCAATTAATTTCTATAACTTTTTCACTCTATTGCGGTTAAGTTAATCAATTTAGTAAGTCTAATGCTATCAACCTGCAAACATTCTCCAAAACAAAAGTATGCCTACCAATCATTCGTTGGAATTTTATATCAAGATTTTTTTCTCATATATAATTGGGTATTCCAATACGTAGTTACAAACGATTACAGTTTCATTTTTCTCACTTACATATCAACACATGAACATGGAAGACAACACTTTTCAATTACCTACGTTACACATTGAGCAGCATTCAACGTACTAGCGTGGGCAATAGATTTTTTATTGGCCTGGTTGTCTTGTGTAAGTGTTTTGATAAATTCAAATCAAATTTACGACGCATTGTTGGTTTGAAATTTTTATATGAACCTTCAAGAGAACCGAATTAGTTATTTGTTAAATCAAGTATAAAGTTAATAAAAAACTCATACATCATGATTGTTGAAAATTATCTGTTATTGTTCGATTATTTATTTGACTCGGAGAGAAAGGTGTTACACATAGGTACCTATTTTTACCATATGATATCCAACTTCACATTGTCGCGTGAAAAGAAGCTTCTAATCATAACACTGAATAAAAAATATTCATTCAGGTTGTCTTGTTCACGAATATGAAACTGTTTCATACTTACATAATAACGCGCTGATTACACCGCGTATAATGTACATCCTTACCTGAAATGCTGAATCGTCTATTGTAATAGTTTCTAAATATGAACCTTATCTTCTTTTAAAGAACTGATTAATGTATTTATACCACTAAAAGTTACAAATCACATTTAATAGGCACCTAAGCACCTACTGCTCAACAATATACATTTATTAATTCAATAAATTTGAAAAAAATAGCCCGTGTAAAGGTATTCGTCGGGTAAACTTCGAAACAGCTGTAAATCACGTAATTCGCGAAAAGCATCGAAATAATACCTCGTACAATACTCTTTTTTAGTCTTTCATTTTTCGTCGGACAAAATGACCTCTGTATCCTGCATATCGAATGAAAAACCCGTTAAACACTGTTTTTGTGAATGAAAAAGAAATCAAACAAGTGTTTTTACAAAAGAAAGCCACAACCTTAGCGAAACATTGTGTAATGTTTTTGCTTAAAACGCCACAAATCAAAGCAACGAAAAAACCAAACAAGAAAAAACCTAAAGACCATCATAAACATCCTTTGAAGTTTGAAATCGTGTTAAAGGGTCTTCGTAATTTGTCAACAAGTTTTTATTTCTAAGATAAATAGAAAGATATCTTTTCTCAAGCAGATAAGCGTTACAGTATTTTAGTAAAACGAATTATTTCTAATCAGCGGGAATTCTATTGTTAAAGATCGGTTTCATTTTGAAAAAAGGTGCCGAACTCGAAGTTCGATTTAAACAAAGATAATACATCGAAACTTTCCCAATTAGTTACGTTCATTTTTAGATGATTTTGCGATCGTCAATTTTAGATTACTTTTGTGTAACATCAATCTTGTAATCTTGCAAGATTGATCTTGGACACGACTTTTGTGATATCGGAAATTACTATAGCGATTTTCCACATATTAACTAATTTGTAAACGTTACATAAGGAAATGAATTGTTGAATACTATAACCAGGGTCCAGGGTGCTTATTTTTGAAATATTTATCGTGGTTTTATTCACTTGTGGTAACATGTGCTCGAAGAGATTTGTAATTACGTAAAATAACGAACAAGTCATTCAAATCATCACTCTAAAGATGCATTTTCAACTCCAGATAGTGGTGGTTAACTGGTCATGAAAAATAATTTGAAAACGCTTCAAATCTTTTACCTGCTAAAGAAATACTGTAAACTAAGAGAAATCTTGGTCTAAAAAAACCTTTTGTCAATAACGTATCGTTTCTCGTTACATTTCTCCCTTCCAACGAGCAAATAGATCCAAAGTCGATACTACATCAATTTCACGTCTATTATAGTACATAACAATAGATCAATAAAGTGAAAAACCGGTCCTTAAACGTAATTCAAAACGACGCAGCAGTTGGGCAATACGTCCACTACAAATGACTTTAAAATAAACCTCAGAGGAACGGCGTTAATAAACTGTTTGTGTAGAGCGTGCGCTGTTTGGTAAATCTGTGGGGCGTCTATCGTCTTATGCGGAATTTCACAAAATTAAATTCTGGCGCGTGCTTTTATTTACGAATATAAAACCTGCAATGCGTTGCCTTTTTACAACAAAACGCCTACAGCTGATGACAACAATGAAGCACTTCTAACGATAGACTAAATTTCTTTTTGAATTTTTAACTGCCTCCTTTTTATAGACTTCTGTAAATGCTTCCATCATTGTAAAAATTATACAATGACTTCAGCGCTGTGATACAGTTTGCTCAAGTATATATAGTTCATTTTTGAATGAAATGGCGTTATCCTCAAGTTTTAGATTTTATTATCATGCAGTCTTCTAGGAAAACCTTTACATATAAAACGAAACCTTCATGGAAACTTATGCTGCACGCGACCACGACGTTTCATATTTTATCAAATTCAAATCGCAAGGTGTTTCTGATTGTAAAACGAAGAAATGTCATTTAATTTTTTCGTACTTTATGAGAAACACTCGGCAGCGTGCTACCTATCTTAAAGTACTACTAAGTAGGTAGGTACTAGGTATAGCTAGATATACTGCGCATGCGCAGCGCTATATTTTATTTATTTTTATTTTTTGATAATTTGATAATTTAAAATAAATTTAGCAATTTTCATTTTCATCGAAAAAAAAAATATTCATTTATAAAAGTACTTTTTAATTTAATTCAATTTTGTATGTTTTGAATATTTATAATTTGCAAAAAAAAAAAAAGAAACTCGTTGTTCAATATGAATGCACCTATAGAGAAATACTTACCTACATATGTTAGGTATACTAGAACAGTACCCTTCAACTTTACATGATTAGATAAACGAAAGGACAAAAATATAATAACGCACGCTCCTCAAGTCACCGCAATTATCTAACTGACACTTCTGTTCAACATTTCCTGAACATAAATTTCATCCTGAACATATTCTTGGGCGTTTTTAGGTCAAAGTTTACCATCACCGAAGGAAAAATAATCATTTCTTTTAACGGTTAGTTAATTGTAAGAAAATAACTTTTTGCTAGCCTCATTAGTTAGTTTTACAACTGTGAAATATGAATTAACGTTTCATACAGCGAATACGAAGAAAAAAAGTAAAACTAATGACGGAAGACCGAACTTACGCCTTGCATATGTGTAAATGCATCATTAATAATACTAAACATCTTATTTCATTCTGTACCGTACATATTATAGTATTACGAGTATATTACATAGAGATGTAGGTATAATCGCAGCATACAAAAACGAAACGCCACTCGTAAACTAACAGACAGTATCGAATAGCGAATCAACAGTCATTTAGAGGGTTTCACTCCTAGCACGTTCATGACAGTTCGTGTCGTTGAATTTTTGCATTTTCCCCCATCGTTGATACACCAACAAAAAAATACTATAAAATCACCGTTATTTATTTAGAAATACATAGCACGATTGAAAAGTTGCGATTCTACAAATTGTTATACCATAGGAAAATTGTAATAAAAAATTAATAAGTTATTTATTTATTTATATCGAATAATTACGATATGCCTACTTTAATTCGTGGTACCATTGAGGTTCATGTAAATGTAAATTAAGTGTAATAGACATATTAAAATTGCAATAAATAAATTAGATAGATATGTAAAACATTAAAAATTTTTATGTAGTTGTTTTTAAAAAATGTAATTAAGTGTGAGAAAATAAAACTTGGTAAATTGAATGGTTAAAATTTTGAAAGTTTTTTTTTTGGATAATTTTTTCCCCTATTTTTCATCAACTTCCAGGCTCAACTTTTGGTTTCTATCTCTAATTAATCATTTTTTTTAATTTGCGCATAATACTTGAGTTAATAGTGACGGCGATTTTTTGTTTCTTTGATGAATAGGTATATTAATAGTTTACTGTATCAAAAAATTGTTTTAGAGATCACTGTAGCAGGATGTTAATGATTTATACCTACATAAGTACATTATAGGTACCTATCTAATAATTAAATTTTTAATGGCGTTTGAAATTTTTTATCTACTCACCTATATCAGTGGTTTCTACTTGAACGTTGTTTATAAATCCTTAGTAATTGGGTGGTTCGGTAGCCAAAAATTGTAAAATTAGTTCTGTGTAGTAAATTATCTTGATTGCAATGCTACCGCGTATTCATCAAAGAGTCTATCTTCACGTTATGGTAGGCGAACAGATAAAAATTTCAGATATCCAGTAGTTAAATTATTCGTATTAAAAACAATTTGAAAATTTACATAATTCTTCGAATTCAACGAATACGTAAAATCGAATTTGATCGTAAAAAATGCCACACAATAGTTTTATCGATTTTTCGATATACCAACATAATGTAAAATGAACTCAGCTTATCAGCTCAATTCATTTGTTCACGAAGATCGTTAAAAGAAAACGGGGCATAAAATGTTACCTAAACGTGCTTATTAAACATCGCATGTAAATACTTTTTAAACTGGCTATCTCATAAATTATTGCATTTGAGAAATAAGATAATGTTTTGTAAAGAATAGGGTCTATTCACACTAATGAAGAGATCCTGACGTCATGACAACTGAAACTCGTGTTAATGAACAAGCATAAGAATTTCAACCAGTTTAAATGGAATATTCAAATGAATTAAAGCAAGTCTCGTCACGATTTCTTTATTTCGTCCCTTTTTTTCTTTTTCTATCATTTGTGCGTTTTGATCATTTTTAGAGACATTTTCTTGTTATAAAAACTGATATCGGATCAATTGTGTAGTCATGAGTGAACCATAGGTAACCTATCCAAATCTTATCATTATTCATATCATTAAAGTACACAACGTGACTACACTTGGAAATATCTTGAGAGATCAAAAAGAAATTAATCCATAAGTGTGAATAAAAGCAAATTAAGACATTAGCTATCAACAAGAAGGTCTTTAGTGACTTATTTTGTTTAGCCACTGGTCCCAATAGGTATTATTAGTTCAGCTAATTAGTGCAATGGAATACCTACATCGACTAACTTCCGTTTCCCAAGACAGTTTCATTTTTTTATTCTTATTAGTCCGCTTGAGTCATGGAATTCCTTCGAAATAGGTTCAAACGTTTTGTTTTTTTTGCTTAAAATAAAAAAAACATTTCTCGAGCATTTAAATCAATAATGATAATATTTGATGCGTAAACTGTACGAAGAAAATGAAAAAATACTTTATCAGATTCATCCACCGTTATAACAAAGTTAACCAAACCAATGAGAAGTTGTGTACGTTACAAAAAGGCGTAACAAGGTCGTAAACTAACAATTGAACGTTTAAACACAAACCTATAAAAGTAACAACGGTGGTACATTACTTTGTACAGTATTAACAACGCATTCAGAAAAAAAAAACATCATACAAAATCATCGAATAGCTAATAAAAACGCAATTACTTGAATATACTTACGCCTTCATAGAAATTGAAATATACAACTTATGAAACAATATTTAACAAGTAAATTATAACATTATAGAAGGATATTTATCTGGTAGCTTGCTAAGTTGCTACTACCCTCGGTAATAATTTTTGCGCAGATGTTTGAAAGAACTAATTTTTTATAACCATGTAGGTACTTTAGTTTACACGTCGTAAACACCATCGATAAAAGTGTATTACATAGTTAAGCCTAATCAATTAGTTAATACCTTGGAGTGTCCTTTTGTAGCAAATATTTGACCGTCGAATAAACGTATCCTTCATCGAACACGTAATTTCTGCGGTATAAAATTGATTCATCTTGATAAGATTCATTAGAAAAACGTATCATTTTGAAATTATAAAAGGTAATACGAAAAGGTTTTCAGAAATAGTAAATACTTTCCGATAACTTTTTCGTTATAAGTAATAAATCACAGGAAATGTCTGCACGGCTCGTATCACGTCTCGCAATCATCATTATCATCGTCATCATCTTCTTACTCTCCCGATAATCTTCCGTATGCGGTTGCCAATTAGCAAGCAACCGCTTTGGCCACATGTGCTACTCATGTGTTGAGAGCAAAGTTTGTTTTAGAAATTGAGCCGTTTACAAACGTGACTGCTAGACGTGACAAGAACACAAATCATTCGTAATGAGAGATAATGATTTTGAAAACAAGTCAAAATAATGTCGAAAATGCGAAGCTAAATGGAAATTTGTACGGTGTAGTTGTCGCGCGGAATATTTCCCTAAGTTTTCAAAGTATATAAAATCTCATATAAGCTGTATCTTCGACGTTGCTCGTAGCTATACTCGTGTATTTTTTTGTGCATGTTTCCGTTAATTTATTTGTTAAGATGTTGAATTATTGTTAATGAGTCTTAAAAATCGAGCAAATTTCACAAATCCTAAAATTAACAAAAATTTTTGTTTCTTAGCATCAGTATCGCATGAGCATCGCGAACAATTGTCATTGATACAAAAAGAAGCAAAAAATCGTACCAAAAGTACCTAAAATTTGCCATACATCACCACCTCGTAGGTCAATTAAGTTTACACTTTTATCGAATTAAAAATCATTTAAAATAACGATTCAACTTCGTCCCTTCATTATACACATTTTACACGCAAAAGCAGCTAATAAGACTTGGGAAGGTCTATGTTACAAGTAGAACTTACCTACCTCGCATCCTCTCATTCTACCGACTAATTTCTAAATTTATTCAAATCATTAACATCGCAAACTACACCATAAACCACCGGTGAAATTTGGCACAAAAATACAACGTACCTCGTACGTAAATGAAACATCCGCAAAGTATTAATTAAAGCTTGCTTAATAGCTTCAAGTGTAGTAATTTGCGGGAAATGATTCGTGAGATTAAATAAAAATTATTCTTATTTTTTTTTCGCTACGTAAATACCGAAACACCAAAATGCAACGTTATAGCATTCAAGTAAATAATTCCGTATACTCAGAGGCATCTCGGAGAGAGGGGAAAGGGGACACTTCACCACGGGTTCAAATTTCCCGCAGGACCCGAGAAATGTCAAATTATTAAATAATATTTATGCAATTTTTTCTAGTTTCTCTGATCCCAGGCTTGTTTTCTATTTCAAAAGTTGTAAGTCCATAATTTTTCGTATTACCTCCTCACCCCTTGCCACTGTGTTTTGAGAAAAAATAAGTAATTTATTTTTTGCAGTTTCCTTTGGAGGCACCGTGTGTCCCCCTCGTGCGCCCACAAAAAAGCCTTGAATGTGATTATAAAAAATTAAATTCTATGCGGTTCGCGGTGCTGATGGGGGAAGGGGGAATTCGGGTGATAATCCTCTCGAGCGATTTTTTCGTACATTTTTCAATAATTCTACAGCGAAATGTACGTAAAAAACGCTCTGGAATAAAATGTATCAATTTTTGATCTTTTTTCGCTCGAACAATTTTTTGTTTTTGTTTTCACAGTTTTTCAAATTTTAATATCGTTGAAAAAAATACAGATATTGTTTCTGGATATTACGACGTGTCGCCATTATCAAGCCTTTATGGGATTTCCTTTGACGTTTACGCAAAGGATATCGCGGTTATTTCCGTTTCTTGTATAGGTAGTTAGACACCCTTTAACCTTCTTCCATTAACGAAATTCTAAATTATTCAGCGTTCAGAGTCACTTGTTTGAATATTGCTGCAAACAATCGCTTTCAAAGAACAAATACATATACTTGAGATGACTTTACGGTAAGGGAGCCTTTTCAGACAATAAAATTTCAATTTCAGTTTCCTACGTTTTGCCGGTGAAATTCCTACTGCTAATGGCGAACAAGAAAATTCAATTTCACGATGCATCTTAATATCATGTAGCGAATACATAAAGAAAAAAATATATCAAAGTTTTCGAGTAGCTCATCAAGATGCCCACAGGGACGAACCTATAGGGTGGCAGGGGGCCCCCCCTTGTGTCTGGAAAGTTGGCAATTTGGGCATTTTTACCTATTAGTTGGTAAAGCAGCCAACTGTGAAATAAAATAAAGCATATGCTTTAAACTTAAAAACTGAATTTACAACTAAAATGAACTAAAAATATAGTTCACAATTTTATTCCAAATTGCCAACGTGACTCGTGGGTATTGTGATGACCTCTTTTTTTTTTTTTTTTAGTTAGGCATTTTTCATTTTGGTATTTTTGGGTATTTTGCCCCCCCCCTGAAAAGTACCTTCGGTTCGTCAGCTTATTTTTAAGGCCACAGGGTGAAAATCTTCAAAAATAATCAATTCTAAACTACACCGTTTGGTGAGGTGATTCTCATCGCAGGATGAGCATTCATGTGTATACCCACTTTTATAATATTACCTGCTGATTGATTAAGGATACCACAACGGGGGCGTAAATTTACTTAGTTGTTAAATAGCTGTTATTCTCGTCACCGAAAGATTTACTCGGAAATTTAAAGCACGTGTAAAACATTTCTGGGCTCTTAACGTCAATTAATTCCCATATTGTGTCATATATTACACACCCAATTACCGCGATACAAGAAAAGGGCATAATATTCACGAATAATTAGAGCTGATTTTATGAAACATCCGTTTTACAAATGGAATTCGTTCTTACTTTTGTATGTAAAAAATAAATATCTTATAAGTAGGTGCCTATATTTATAATTGAATAAATATAGGTAAAATAATAGGTAGATAGATACTTAATATAAAGGCACACGTACACAACTACGCGCATGCGCAAACTAAAATACGCCACTGACAGCAAATGTTGTGCCAATAAACTTGTACGTGTGCGAAGGATCCACCGAGATCGATTTTTCCGAAGTTGAAAGATTTTTGAGTAGGTTTTCCTCTTAAAATATGATGCTAAGTCTTTTTTGTTATCCTTAAAAAGGTCGTTTTTTTAAGTTCAACTTGACAAATATTTTTTAAATTTGGATTCTGTTCCATAATTACTGGACAACATACTTCAGTAAATTACTAAAAAAACACTTCCAAGTTGGTAGGTAATCATGCAAACGTACGCTATTTATAAAATGCCAAGGAATATTTGTGTTTCCTATTCAAGTATGAGATCATTCTTAACATTAGACGAGGAATGGTACGTCAATTTTTCTGGAGAGGCATTATGCAGTATTTTGTATTGAATTTTTATTAATTTGTAAAGACTTTTTTTACATGTTGTACCCTCTTTGGAATACTCCGATAAATACTAAAATTTCATTCCAACGATGTAGGTAGCTAGGATACACGGTGCAGGTAAATAGAATACACCGAAAGTGAGATGTGAAAAAATTTTCTTCTAAATGATCTCAAAAAAAGAATCATTAGGATTTACAAAAAACATAGAACGTAGATTTCATCGATTTAACCATCTAAAAACAATGCCAGCGAATAATTACGAAATAACAAATGATAAGGACGAAAGAAATTCAGACAGCAGCCGAGTACGAAAATTATTCCGACACCTCGAACAACAAACACTTGCCTATAAAACGCGCACGAATAAAAAAAAGCTTAACGCATTGTTTTCCTTGAGGATAGGAAAAATGCTAATTTGAACGTTCCATATGAAAAATCGTTGCTTCAAAATGGAGACGTTCGATGACGGGTGAAAGGGGAAATATTATCGTTTTAATGCTCCTCCTTCTGAGAACCGTAGTCCGCCCATAGGCGTGCATATGCCGAATCTCTTTCAATGGTAACTGTATAGAAGTTACAGCAGTTGGAATTAGTTTTTACTGTAGAACGTTCGTGTACGGATTATTGGTTCACGATTTAACGAGTATAAGTTGGAATTGTCATTTTTCGAGAACGTGTTTTTTTTTAAAATATTTTTCATTGGGTTTATAACTCAAAATGTTAGTGATTCGTGTTAAAGAATTCGCAAATTTAAACTTTTAATTGTTGTTATTGTTTTTTTTTTACATCGTTGATTATTTTTTTCATATATTTATTTATTTTTTTGGCGAAAAATCTCATGCTTGAGCCCGCTAGCATGACTATATTTACATACTCGAAACAATTCGCTGTTGAAAAAGCACAGATGAATTCAACCACTTCGTCGTTAGAAGATGAAAACCATCGAAAGTTGACGTTGAATTTGAGCAGGAATCAAGACTGCCCAAATAATCGAGGCGCTAACCACATAAATTTCAGCGTAGCGGCTTTATTAGCTGATACGCGAAATCGCAAAACACCTTCGCCGTTACCGGAGCAACCGATCGTATCCTCCGAAGATGATATACCAGAAAACGAAGACGACTTGGAAATGGAATCAGGAGACGATGAGGAAAATATTGATGTCGAAGCAGTCAAAAGATCTAGTCCGGAAAATTCAAGAACGCCGCCTCATTCGTTGAATTCTTTTTTACAAAATCCAGCATCAAGCATAATGGCAGCAAGATTTATGCTGGGTTCGCAGCCGGTGACTCCGGTTAGACCGACACCCTTCAGCGCACTAGCCGCAGCCGCCGCAGCATACTCCGCCGGACTTCAACATTCTTCAACATGGCCTTCCGTTCATGGTCCATATAATCCCACGTCGTCGGTTTTTCCCTCATTTACCAATACACTTTCCAATTCTCCAGGTAATTTTCGTGAAATTTACATATCTACTTTAGGTTAAACTTTCTTCGCAACTAATGCAACTTCATTTTCTATCCTACCAACTTATGTTCAGAACTTTTCGAACACGGTTCATAGTTTAATCATAAAAATTTACATAATTATATCACACAGCATATACCGTAAATGATAAGATTACTCGTTAGGTGTATTCATATTTTTCAAAAGACACTGATTATCTCTACTAGTCATTCCCATGAAGCTATTTCGGGGCTAAATTCGTCGTGATTCGAGTTCTTCTCTTGAAATTCAAACAGGCTTATGTGAAAAACACAAAATTTAAGGTTTGGTTGCTTATACATACTTAAGCAAGTATTTTCAAACATTAGCTGAGTATTACACAGAGAAAATTAGGTAAATTAAACCTGAAAATTCACCAATGAATTGTTTTTTGTAAGTAACACGAAATGTAACATTGCAAAATTCCAATTAACGATGTAAATTGAAGCTCATCGCAGCATGCATGGGCTTTTCGTAATATAAAATTATAATTACATTGCTAATATACCTATCTCTGCTTGCCGGTGACCCTTACACATGAACCGACTTCATACAACCAAGTCATTTATTTCCAAGAAAACCAAATAATTAAGGATTACTCGTTTACATAAAATTTAACTATGTGTATCAATTACTACTGTACCAAGACCTGATTAACTTTGATTCATGTACGCTTCATTTACCAACAGATACTCAAAATGGAATAACATTTTCGATTGATCTTTACTTTTCCAAGAATTAAGAACCGAAATAATCGTTTTTTTAAATTTATCGTAGGTACTTCATTTACATTATTAAAAAAACACAAAAGCAATAATTAATAAAAGTCAACTCCTGCATTGCATTAAAAGCCGTTTTTCTCCTACCTTCTGAAAAACATAATTTTTTCGAGACTAAATGATGCCGGCCACTTGATAATCGAAAAATATTTGAGGTTTCGTACATTTGTACGTCAAAACATGCTAATTTTTCAGCACCAACCACAGTTGTGAGGAAGAAAAACAGTTGAATAATTTGAAATTTCTCGTAACATAGCCAGGGGCAAAACTCCATTCTTATCCCCCTCCACCTCTTATCGGCTCCGTCGCTAGAATCCTTAAAACTTGAAAGGAACATTTAAGAGCTTTAGAACTTGACTCTCAAATATATTGCGCAATAGAGCTTAATGTAGAATACACATAAATGTGGAATTCTTACGCATAAAAAAATCCTTAAAATCATCTACATGCCAGTGCATCAACAGGATTCCCCAAATTAAATGGTATTCAATGTAAATAGGCACTTCAGTAATTCAATTAATCAAATATTTCGAAATATATGTGATAAGGAATACGAACGCAGGCAATAAAATTTAATGAAAGTAAATTTTCAAACCGAATATCTATTGTAAGATCTCATACGATTATACCTAATTTACACGTGTACATGCACAAGCACGTTTCAAAGGTTCATTTTCACAAGGTATTACATTATCATACAATATGCATGTATTGTGTACGTAGTACGTAGCTACGTAGTACATACCAATACTTACGATGTAAAACGTATAAAATAAATAGGAAAAAAACAAACGTTATGTTTCTTTTATTATAACTCATTTGTCGATTTCATAATTCCCTCAAAGCCAATAGGTACATGAGTACTTTCTGTTGCAGCAAATTCTACACCTATTTTGTGAGTAATCTAACGAGTACCTAATAACATTTATAGAAACTTACTAAGAATTTTTCTCTATCTCGCCTCTTCTTTGAAACGTACGTTTAAGAATGTACTTCTGTTACCACACACAACTGGTTACCGAGTTTTTTCCTCTAAAGATCCAGTGGTTCGGCAAATTTTTAAGTAGCCAGGTAATGCCAGATGATACAAAATTAAAGCATGTGACGTTTGCAGACCTCATCTAGGTACCTAATATGTAAATGCTTGGTATCCAAGCTCACTTAAGAATGATACGTCATCGAATTAATTACGTGAACGTTTTCATTAATGACTTGATTATTTCAACCCGTGAAAAAATAAATTGCATTAAATGAATATTCTCCAATAGAATTACCAATGTGTTATTATCCATTCAATTAGAAAAAATATTTCATGTCATCTGAATTTTACTTAAGTATACACCATAAAATGTTCGTTTAAAAATAATTGACACGTACTGAAAACTACGTCAGCTAATTAGCCATAAGTATCAAGCACCTATATGACTTTTGAATTAGTTAGCATTTTATGCATAATTCGGATTAAACGGGAGCTGATTGATATTCGAAGATAATAGCTTATGCAAATACTCTAGACGTAGTAGACTGCACAGTACATTACATTTTGTAGGTTTGTCATCTGGTAAACCATGCGCTATATGTTTTCCGTAGTTTCGGATGAATTTTCAGAACGCATAAATTTTATACGACCACCTCAATGGTTGCTATATCTGGTACTTACATTCGTGTGAAAATGTGTTTTTTTTTTAGGTGTCAGAATTAATGACAAAATCAATTTTTTCCCAGTGAAGATACCAAGTATACAGTAGCACTTTTGAGTCAGTTGTATTTTGGAATTTGCATGTTACGATAGTAAAATCAAAAAATTAATTGAAAGTACATAATTGAGAAGGAATGAAAAAATTTCACTTTTTGAAGTTTTTTTTTCAAAACTTATCTAGTTATCAAATCACAAAAATTGATTAAAATTATCGAAAAATGAAAACGATAAACAATTTATTGAAATTTTTCTTACAGCCGCTGAGAGTTGGTTTTTTCTAAAAAAAAAATTCATGACTGGCTTTAAAAGCCGAACTCTTAATTCGCGGTCGATTACGAAAATTACCGCAATAATGCAACAAAAACCTATAGTATAAGCATGACGTACCTATTTACAAAGGCGTACTGAGGATTTTTTTTTATGGGACTAGAATTTAGAAAATGAGTTGTAGTGGAAACCCGACCAAAGCTATCTTCTTCCTACTTCCGTGATCGGTATAGGTGCATTAAAGAGAAAAAAGGCAGCATCTAAATCTCTTCTTAAAAACGTAAAATACTGCATATAACACGACGAAGTTACGCAAGGCAAGATAATTTAACGTTTTTTTGAATAGAATTCATTTTTTCTCTACCTCATCCAATTTTAAGTTATTAAATTAATTTTAGAAACAATTTGCAAAATTTTTGGGGCTAAAGCACCACAGTCCTTTTTCCTTGAAAATGCCCTTGCCTAGCAAAAGGAAGAATGTCTTCTACATTGATCATATACAACGAATTAAATTACAAAATTTTTTTTGAAGTTTGCATATTCAATTGTTTCAATTGCTACTTTCATAATTGAGTATTTTAATTTACATACTATGTACCTCATTTTGCGCCATGACAGTTAATTAATCATCATCGATAACAGTAATTAGAACGAAATTAAAATTTACAAAAAGGAAGGTCAGGGTATCGAAGTACATTGTATGACCCACGAGTGTACATCCTGGTATTGTCTTCTTTCCTGAATAAGCGAATAGTTAGCATAATTAGCCAACATAACTAATTGAATCAAACTACGAATATTTAATTGTTTTCATATTTTAATAACTAACTTGACATTCGCTACTCGACTTTGTTACTCCATAATGTATGAAGAGGTTCAAAACGCGTCACAATTTTATAAATAAGAACATTGAAAATAATTACTTATTTGATAATGAAGCTTTTTTTTCGTCTGATTGGCGCAAGCTTTTCTGCTATTCAAAAAATATCGTACTCTTCATCTAAAAAGTAGATGCATACACATACTTGCAATTTTTGGGGGGTTTTTGTTACCATCATATTAAAAAGCTAACATTTGACTTTTAAGAAGGTGAGATTTAGAAAATCTTAAGAAAAATTAATCAAATTTTGAATTGTTTCATAGTAAGAAATATTTTTTTTTAAATTACAAAAACACGTAACTTCTGCCTTGCTTTTAATTAGAGAATAGAAACCTCACAAAGGCAAAATTTAGGTAACTTATGATAAAATAGGTGAATTTAAGGTACCTTCATCATCTCAGTGATATTGTTTCAAAAATGAATTAATTAAAAAAAAATAACTATTACCTTTTGCATATTTATCACTTTTTTAAAACACATTTACCATAATATTCGCTCATACCTGAATGAAATTTCTTTTAGTTTTCCTACTTTTTTCGAGTTCTCAAAGTTTTTTGTAATACGTCACCGATGCCAGAAATTAAATGCGTTTTAATTTTAATTAAAACGTTATTTCCGGCAGCCAATGACAGCTTTGTACATCATCTTATGGTGTACACCTGTTTTATAACAATCGTTAATAATTATTCATTAGGAAAAACAAACACGAACTGCATGTCTTACGGTTTAAATCAACGATCGTAATTAAAAATACTGAAATATTAAGCATTTTGTACTGGCCGGAAAAGTTAAAGAAATTTAATTAAAGCAAATCGTCGTCAACATCGTTTTGAAATAAGGCCACAACGTCCAATTTGCAATTTACTTTTAATTGAATTACCCTACACGAGTATTTCCGGACCGCCCTCCAAGAAAAGTGTAATTTTACACACCCTCGCTAAACATAACGCCATCCGGATGAAACGCTTTTTCGGAAAGAATTCAACCGTAATGCAAACAATTTCTTGCATTTCATTCAACCTCCCCCAACACTTATTTTTCGCTTCGTCTAATATTTCGTGTAATTTCTACCAAATACTAAATAAATTGTGTAATCAGAGTAATCATTGTATTTCAATTTCGTATGTTCTTGCAAGTAGAATGTAAATGTACTATACACAATGCACAGTCGCAGATGTATAGGTAAGGTTCATTTGATAACATAACTCGTATAAATAAGTATACAAAATAAGTATGCAATGT
This sequence comes from Maconellicoccus hirsutus, assembly GCA_003261595.1. Classification (NCBI taxonomy): domain Eukaryota; kingdom Metazoa; phylum Arthropoda; class Insecta; order Hemiptera; family Pseudococcidae; genus Maconellicoccus; species Maconellicoccus hirsutus. Next base: position 59,329 of record QBDW01001674.1, read on the forward strand.
TTACTAGCAATCTTATATTACATGAATCGATACTATCGAAGGAAGTATGCGATAGAACAAAAATATCTTTTTGAATGACGATTATAAATTGGAATTTGCTTTATCGGTGGCCAAAAAATCGTCGACCGAAAATTCGCTACATTCTCGAACACGTTGAATCTTCTTATATTTCCGTTTCGCTTTCAATATAACTTTATCGTACGTTATCATTTTGCCTTTAACATTTTTATATTTCAAATAATTACTTTTCATAATACGTCACACCACTTAGCAGTTACGAACTAACGATCGATGATAATACATGATTTTTTAATCATTCGAACACCTTATAATCTTATAAAACGCCAACGCTTTAGGAAAAAAAAAACAATCGAATAATATGGCGTATTTATACCATCAACAGGTTATTACGCAATAATTACCGATATTAAGTTTAAAAAATCATATTATAATTAGTGATCCAATTACCACATTTAAACTGATAATTTCAGTATTATTGAACCGGTTTCAATACCAAGTGATGGATGTTTTATAAAACATAATTTTTATTTATTTATTTAATTTCATATATAGATTACACATTTTTACATAAAAGAACAACTTAATTACCTTATTCTTATCGTCAAGTTTCGATGCAATTATTAAACGATAAGAAATACTAATAAAATTGTATTCAAGGGCCAACATGCGCATTAGACCGACCAGCAACATTTTCATATACGAAAAGACAAATTTTTACATCCGCGGATTGTCGTCGAGTTGATCAATTCAAACCAGGTCAACGGGCTTGGCAAATTTTATTAATTACACATCAACTCGTTCGATCATTAAGTCGTTAAGATGTGTTTAATTTAACCAGATTTTATCAATGAACATCGTAATTCATAACGCCGTACGTGTGCGGTAACTACAGGAAACATTTTTCAAAATCAATTCTCATTCAAATTGCAAGTAAAAAATGTGCAATTAATTGTCAAATCGAGTCACCGTTATCGTATTTCTTATTCGGAGTAATTATGCCGAAATTGAATGACGGAAACGATGAATTTGCGTATGAAGCCGACATCGTCGATCACCGCAGATTACATTTTTAACCCGACAAAATGTTACTTGGTTGAGCGAAAAACACATTTTTATGATTTCATATTCGAAAATATCAGCTATAGGTAGATATGGAGGGGAGGGGGGCAACAAGATACATATTTTTTGGTGAAGCATCAATAATAATTACCTACATCTTCAAGTAATGCAGAATTCAACAAAAAATTGCTCATGATCAGGAATAAACATGTTCTTTAAAAAATTAATTTCCAAAAATTTTCAATTTTGAGGTGAAAAAATTCGAGAAAAATACCGTCGCGTAAATACTTATTTGCCTAAATTTTTTTTTTAATTTCATTTTAAAAAACCTAGAAACTGGATTTTTAAAATAAATCTTCAAAATAACTACAAATTCTCACACCAATCATTGAAATGAATTGTATCGCAGCAATTTTTTACCAATAAATTCACCATTAATTGTTCTAGCATGTTTCAAGATCAAACACACTCGTGACACTGGCATTTTATAAAGTGACAATTTGTTTTATTTTGAAGCAAATCTTGCAAACATAAGCCAAAAAATTAACAAAAACATGCTAATTCGGCGGTTAACGAATTATTTATAACTTGGTCCCATGGTAACCGTTGTACGCGATTTTGTTCGAAAAAAATAACGAATCGCCATTATTACAATGATTAATTACCAAACTATTAAACGTAGAATGTTATTGGAGAAAAAAAGACAGCGAAATGTCAAACATATATTTTAACAAGCCCATTAATACGTTATTAAATATGCCGAGCGTAGTTATAAAATAAGCTACAATTCTCAAACAACGTTTGCGACTCGGTAGCACAGTGAAGCGGCATTTTTGAAACGAGCACCGGTAATAATGTTATTATTTTAAGCGTCTACTAGTATTTGTGGTAGTGGAAGTAAGAAAAAAAGTTGAATTATTGCGCGTTTGTAGATTGCGGGGTTCGTGTGGATGAGCATTGGTGTCTAGAAGCAAAACGGCCAGGATGAAGTGTAGCACCTTGTTTTTTAATGGAGTTAAATGGTTTAGCTATTTGTGTAATAGCGCTAAAGCAAATGTGACAGTCATTTTAACTTATTGCTTATAATTCTTTCCGGCATGTAAACTAGTAATAAGTTGGTGTGTATTTGTGTGCTCAAATCTGTAGTTTTTTTTCCCTTTCATTCAAGCAGACTCTTCTAATTAATTTTTTTCTATACTTTGTATTCGTATCAACATCGCAGTTTTTCACAGATTGTAAAAGTATATATATATATAAAAAAAAGAGAAAAAAAAAATACAACAACGGTTAAAATCGATATAAAAATACTCGACCTTAGTTCGTATAGTAGAAAGGGCTAGGTAAAGTAATTCACGCGCCAATCTCGCCGTTGGCGTTTCATTTCGATTTGTATTGTTTTTTTTTTCCTTCACGTAATCACCCTTCTTCGTCTGTAAATAAGCTATTCAAAAGTAATTAACAGAAATAGAGTAGCGACGACGTTTCTATGGCGACAATTAAAATTTACACAAGTTTAAGAATCTCAAACGTGGTAGAATGGTTTGTACGTCAGACATACTATAATCTTATAAACGTTGAAATGTTAACAATTAATCGTTTAATTGGAACAATTCGAGTTTTTAGCCAATTAGAGTACCCAGACGCATATAGACGTAAGAATGTTAACAGAAAGGGAACAGTATCAACAGTCGCGCATACTAAGTTCCAAAGTATATTTATGGAAAATTAGTATCAAAAGTTATCCCGAATAAGAATTCACGTAACACAAAAGTAAAAAGAAGAAGACAGACGATGATGAATGCGCCGAATAATGAAAGAACACAACAGATACCAGGAGGAACTCCAATTAAGCAGTGACAGTTTAAGATAAATTGCATCTAAAACGAGCGTTAAGTCTTCTTAATCGGCCGCTATGATAGCATCCTAAACCCGTGCCAAAAACTAACAGAATTACAATCGGTTCTATTGTCTAGTTACCGCTATGTGAGCCGTATAGTAGAAGACGATGGGATTTTTAAATGGAAATTATTTTATCTTTTTTTTCTCCGTAGCATTTTACGTTGTTACTATTACTACGAGAAATATATTTAATGTAATATCTTGTCAATTTCACCAGATATTGATAAAACTAACCAAGTTTTTCGCGCATTGAAATATCCTTTGGCAAAATATTCGCAACGTAAAATATTCAAATTTCATTTCGAGCATTGCATCTTACGCATTACTCTTTCAATTACCTAGGTCTTTGATACCTTCGTAGGGACGTATAATTGATGAAAGGAAAAAAAAACGAATACGTGCATTAATTCGTATCGCCCGAACACCAAAACTCAATAAACCTGATTCGATTTTGTTTTTTAAATGCCAACCGAAAGAATTCATTCTCTTCACGCTATATTCAAATAGATTCTATTCTAAATCCATCATCGGTTGCTTTAATTTGCTCCAAAATTACAGAAAATCAATTAACTCCAAGATTATTTGAGGTTATCACGAATTTACTTTCAACATTAAATTTGATAGATAACTATCGGCGAGATAATCCCGTTTAACCTAGTATTTTTAATGACATTTATATTGAAGTAGAGATCAAGCCCGAATCATCCATTATATAAATTTCTCAAATGGACTACCTATTTAAGCGATTTATTTCTCAACAATAATAATAGAATTTTCGAGTTCTTTTTTTCACAAAAATTTAAACCTTTTTCGTATGTTTTTTTTTTTTAAATAAAATAAACAGATAGAAGAGTTTAACTTTCAAAAAATAAGATATTATTAGATAACCATTTATTGATAAAAACGCTAGCGTTTAATTTCAATTCCAAATTTATCACTTTATCGTAATCTGATTCAAACAATCAATTTCAAAAAAATAAATTCTGATTCATTGCGTTGATTAATGTTTGTATAAAAAGCACTAACCTATACCTCATACTTGCATAACTTTAGCTTTCCCGCTGCCTTAGACGAGTTAAAATTTTCTGTCCCTCTGAATTTTAGCTCACTTTTTCATACGTGTAATTAGAACCAAATTTAGCATTTTTGCATCCCAAGACAGATTGAAAATTGATCATTTCCTCCCTGGTTTTTGTGCCAGAACCGTAATTCATGGTACTTAAAATTTAACAAATGGGAGAAAACAATTTAATAGGGCAAGCAAAGCGAGGGCGAAAATTTTTGCATTTATTTTCAAAAAAATATGTAATTTTTATCATTTTTTGAGGGATTTTCAAGTACAATTTGTCATAAAATTGTTGAATATACAGCTTATTATTTTTATTAATTTAAAAGCAGCATCAAAAATTGACGCCCCTAAAGTTTTCCGCCCCAGGCACGTGCCTATGTTGCTTGTGCGTGAATATGGCCCTTATCTCTAGAGTTTACAAAATCGATTGAGGTTGAGTGTACCGAAGGTCTCTACCATCAAAATGTACGTCTTATTAAGCATTTTCTATTAATTTTTTTAATTTTCGATGAAATTTAGCTGTTATACAAAAAACCTGCGCTTTCAGCAGACAGCGACAGTAGCGACCCATACGCATTTTTTCATAATGATTGTTAACTAGATAAGTAGGTAGATACAGGTGTAGGTAATAGTCAACGCAAAACAAATAGTGACCGTCCATAAGAAAACCTCGAAAGGCGTACAAAAATCAGTTTTCGGTTTTTTGACGTTTTTGGTCATTGACACCCTCCTCTTTCACGTGAGCATTTCAGATTTCTCCTAGGTCGACTACAAGTGCCTCAAATCTGAGGTTGAAGTTGCCTACTCCATCAAGGAAAAGTGTAAAAATATACGCTTCAATTTTTTCTTCAAAATTTCAAATAAAGCTTCTAAATTGAATGTTTTACTAACCAATGGAAATAATTTTACTAAAACTCAATCCCAGCACCATCTTCTGTGTGTATTTCACTTTAGAACAATGAAATTAACGCAATACATCAGCTTTCATTCAACACAGCTGTATGAAGAAATTGAAATTGTTACACGAGTACTTGATGCATAGAAAATTGAAACATAATAATTAATGAACAACGCTTCTCCTGTAAAATTTCATTTGGGACACCCTTCGAGGTTTTCTTATGGACGGCCGCAATTACAGTTATGGTAACGCGTTGAGAAAATGATTTACAAAAACGAAAATTCTTCAGTTCAACAGCCATTGAAAAGTGCTGAAAAACATAAAAACAACTGTAATGATAGTCAAACTGAAAAACATTTTCTTCATGGTGCTCATGGGTCCCTCCACCTAATACGCTCACTGCAGTCTACATGTGTAACAGTTACATGTACACATATAGTATCGCTCATTTAAATATATACATTACATACATACGCATTACCAATCCGTAAAAATAACCGTTCGTTCTCTTTGACAAAATACATATAGCACGAGGGGTAAAAAACACGAGAAATAACGAGGACAAATGAAACCGACGAGTATTTCGTGGGAAACAAAATAACGCACTGATTCAAGTATCGCAAATTTATTTGCGTTTGGTGAGGGAAAAAAAGCTTCATGTCAATTCGGCAAATGCCTCAATGCACGAGTTATAAATAATAATCGAACTGGCATCTGTATTAATTATATGTATTCATTTTTTCAATTTTACAATGTCTCTTTCATCTACGCGTTAATTTATTCGAAATTACTTTTACACAGTTATAACTACAGATATGCAATAACTCGTACTTTAGAAAACATCGAGTAGATTCCGTTTTCTTCTTTTCCCTTCCCTGGTTGTGGATCTGATAAAAAAAAATATGAAACCTGTTTCAATAATTAAATTTCCTCTTTAATTAAACGCTTTAAACGTTAACTAATTAGAAGGGATAATTACATAATCAAATTAATTCCGTGACGCATTTAGCTCTGCAGGTAACAATGATGACTTATATATACCTACTCGTATTACCTTTGTCTATTCAAATTATTTACGCCTCATGAAAATTATATTACGATATAATCACCCGAAGTAGGTGTTACTACGTTAGTTGGTCGAGTTAGTAATAAGTTTCCATTCGGTATAATCGAATAGGCGAATACTAGCCAAAGGGATTCCGTTTCCAAATCAAATGCGCAAATTAAGCATTAATCTATACGAATTTCCTATAACCATTCTGCCACTAAAATTAAATTTCTAATTGACTATTATCTATAATTAATCGGCAGTTTTATTTAATAGAAAATTATTTAAATAGTAAAAATGTATTTTTTTATTTCTCAGATTCCAATAACGGAGATGCTCCCAAACTTAAATGTAATTTAAGAAAACACAAACCAAATAGAAAACCAAGAACGCCTTTCACCACGCAACAGTTACTAAGTTTGGAGAAAAAATTCAGGGAAAAGCAATATCTTAGTATAGCCGAACGAGCAGAATTTTCTAGTTCTCTTCATCTAACAGAAACGCAGGTATGTCGAAGTGCACATACTCACTATATCGACCGTACCATGTATGATACTTTGATCCTTATTACTTGAAATAATGATTGAAATGGCAAGATTCTGAGAAAATTTTGAATCGAAGCGCCGCCACATGAAACATACCGATGTTCTATATCATTATATAAAATAATAATGGGTAGATTTTGCGCGAAAAAGGGTCTCAAACCATTAACCTTTCGATACTCGAGTATGGATCGATGTGAATGCGATTTTAACGAGTTGAGATAAACATTTTAATTTTAGGAGCGCGGGATCATTTTGATAAATGCTAATTACTTATTTCTTGCATTCATCGGTATTTATTAGAAAAATAATCTTATCAGTTAAATTAAGGTAATTTGAGCGTAAAAAATTATTTCAAATTAAAAATGTTTATATAGAACATTTAATTGGTTTCTTTAGATTACTTTGTAATTACGAACATACAAGAAATGTACTTTATACTTTAATAAGTACATAATACACATGATCATATCGCAATTAAAACTTTTCATGCATATTACTTATGAAAAGCTACGCTAACGACGAAACCGTCTTCGATTAATTTCACGGATAAACTTTAATTGCGATATTATTCTGCGTAGGTTAAGATATGGTTTCAAAATAGAAGAGCAAAGGCGAAACGATTACAGGAGGCTGAAATTGAAAAATTAAAAATGGCCGCGGTCGCTGCGGCCAGACCGCCTCATCCACTGTACGGGCCTCCGCATCCGGCAGCTCATTTGCAACATTTTTACCAACCTCATCCGGCCGACACGGCCGCACTACTGCACCAACATCATTCTTTAAGCGCTCTCCTCAATTCTAGGCATCCTATGTCACATCTCATACCTCCTGGTTTATCGCCTCCCAGTCAACCAAACCATTCTAATCCTAATGGACCATCTCCTGCACCGACGAACGTAACGAGATCTCCGTCACCTAGTTCCGGTTTATCGTAAATCGTATAGTTCCTTTTTTTTTATAACATGCAAATGTCCTATGTATAATAATTTTTGTCTTGTTTTCGTAGAAATTTCATAACAATTTCTACGTTTAAAAAATACTTTTTGGGAAAAAATTTTCCAATTTTTTACAAGAAGAAATTGCCCAATTGAAATTTCTTCTGTTTTGCTTAAAATTCTAGTCGTGCAATAAGACAGTTTCATATGCGCTAAGCGAGTTTTCTCGAGAATCATATTTACGCATTTTTTTGATTCGAGTTGTAATATTGTTTGGCAAAAGTTGAGAAATGTTGCATATATTTAACCCGATAACTAGGCCTAACACGAGCGAATGACAGAAAATTTCACGTAATAAGATTTTTCAAAAAATAAATCCCCAACTGGCGATTGTCTCGACAAAAAAGAAACAAATATGAAATTCAATTGATATTTATTTGGATGCGTTTAATTCAAATTCCTATCTATGTAAGAGATAGCATTAAATTTCCATTTCATTTTGAACTTGATATGTACGTTGACTGATAATACATCAGACTCGTAAGAAACGGTTAATTTATAAATTTAATTTACGTTATTAAAAAAAAATTCTCGACATAATACTTTCATTTTGTTTTATTGCGCGGGTACGTTGGACGTTGATAAAAACCAATTGAACGTTTAATTTTACTTTGTTTTCGAGTTTTTGGCATGAAATTAAGCGTCGAAAAATTTGCGCCCAATTCAAGAGTAAAACGTAAACGTTTTCGAAAGGGGAGTTTTGATAGGTACGCAGACTCTTTCATAGGGTTCCCTTTACAATAGGGGAAAATTAAAAAAAAAAAGAACCGACTGCAAGATTTTTGTACGGTAAAGGACGAAAGATTGGCTCCTCCCATTTAAATCCTCCACAGCAAATAATCTTTTATCGTTGTTTGCAAAAGTTTGTTGAATAATTGTGTTATTCGACAGTTTTTTCTGTTCTTTCATTTCCACAAAATGAAATAAAAATCTTCAGTTCAGCGCTTTTTCACGTTCGAATTCAACAGCAGTATTTTTGTTTAATAAAGGTGTATTTTTACACAAATTTACTTGAATTATTGCCGGGATTTTCAAGTATTTCGAATTATTTGGCCAAAGAACAACCTATTATGTATTTTATAAATTTGTAGTACAATAATTTTTTCATTCGTAAGCGAATGTTTGTATTTATGTTGTTTATATGTATGATTTTTTTCTGCGGTATATATAGTTGTAAAATAGTTTCCTATGTATTCCTTTTTAATATGTGATTTTTGTACTTAGATTTTTTTAGACTTTTCAGTGTGATTACTTATTTATTTAATTATAATTATTCCTATTTTCCCCCTTTTTTGTCTACAATTAATAGTTCATTAGGCCTATATTAAGAAGACTCGTACTTTGTTGCATTTCAAATTCTAGGCCCATTTATTTGTCGACTCGATGAATTAATCATGCTTATAGTGCAACCGCGAAATTGTGCAATATGTCAATTGGTAATTTTATTAACATTTTTTTGTTTATTATCTCCTGTTTTCGAAATTATAAAGCAATAATGATTAGTACGTTCCTATGATTATGTAGTAGGAATTTCAACTTAGTTACCATGCCAAATCTCTCAATATACCCTCTTCAAACATGATGCGAATTTATGGCGCGTTTCGAAAAACAATTTAACAGAATATATATACATTTTTTTTGTAAATTATTTACATTTTTGTAAAAATATGCCATGTTGAAATGTTTAACAATTGGTATTTTTTTCTTTACTTTTTTTTACCATTCTTGAATTTATTGTGTAAAAATACGAGAAAGAAGTTAATAAACTTATTTCCAATTTATAGTTTCTTCTTTTTGTGATGGCGTTTTTTTTTTTCATACTTTTAAGTAAACGCTGGCAATAGATCTGAGACGAAAGTGGTGCAGTTACTAATTTCTATCTACGCTCCGATGTAGTAAATGCAACTGCAATTTAACTTCTCAATACGGTATAAGAAATAATATTAACCTTCATATCTGTTTCATCAAATTGCATTTTTCTTTTCATATCGCATCGCATGAAACTATCTACGCGGATGAATAATTCAGCACATCAAATACTAACATGTCCATTCAGCGAGAAATTATATAAAAATACTGATGAGTTGAACTAGAGCGTTCGGATTTCATACGAATGAATTCTTTCGTTTTGTAAATCATTCTAAACGTATTGGAAGTGATATCAGAAGTCGAGGATATCTTTGATTCGTCATAATTAATTTCGTATTTTTTTCCGACCTTCAATTGAGCATTTAAGGCGCATGCGTATGTAAAATTTGATGGTAAAATGTCAATTTCCGATGAGCGTTATTGAATAGATAGGCAAGTGGTATATTAGGTAGGTATTTATTTCGTCGAAAAATTAAATTTTTTGGCACACTGAGAGATACAGTACGCGTGTTATATCGTCTAAAGGCTTTACTCGCCGAATGGTAAATAATTGCTGGTTTTCTTGATAGGTGGAGGTTAATTTTCTCTTTAGGTTTTTATCCTATTCGTACCTGTTACGGGTGGATTATTGATTATTCAATTCATAAAACCAGTTCATCAGAAAATTGAAATTTTGTAACCATTCTACACGAAATTACAAGAGATGATTTTTTTTGTGTAGAAAAGAATTAACTGAGTATATTACACAACTATTGAAAAAATATCTATCAATATCAGAGAGCAAATTGCAAAACCAAAATATTAACGTGAGTCAATATACTTCGAGCCAAAAAAATATTCATTGAATAAATAGATACCTAGACCTATAAAAATACACGAGATATACTTTCCAGTCGCGATAAAGCATTCCTGTATATTAATTTAATTAGGTTGTTGGATTTTTTAAACATCGTCCATGTAAACTGACAACTGCCAAGCTACTCGGAAACAAAAATTCATACTAGTTTAATATTACTAAAAATGGTAATACACATGCAGCTACAGACGCAAAAAAAGATGAATTTCGTACAGCACCAGCTAAGCCAAAAATAACCCATACGATGTGTAATATTCTGCAGAGCGTTTTATTGAAAGTACAACTTGAAAAGTTGTAGGGAGGATTAAAATCCGTAAAGTTTGAAAAATCGACGGAATCCAAATAATAAGTACGCGTGCGCAGCCAATATGGCGTATTATTGTAGTCGCAGGGGGCCAATTACAATTCTGTTTTTTCCTGAAGGAGATTTCACCAGTGTTATCAAACGCTGAATGGTAAAGCTTTGATTAACAAACGGTATTCACATTTCGGAGGGTTGTCGTGTCAGTGATTACCAAACGTAGCGATGAAACGTTATTCAATTTATACAAAAATACAGGGCGCTCAATATTACGATATCTTTCGCGTTTAAATCTTAAAATATTCGCAACGAGGGTATAAATTAGTAAATAATTCTGAAAATTTGTGATATACTAGAAATTTTATAAATAAATTTTCAAAAATGTAGTATTTAAGAAAATCAATGATTACAGGTTCACAAAGTATATACTATTATGTTCCCAAAAGAAATGCTAATAAATGCGAGTTCAACGTTTGCGAACGAAATACATTTCTGATTTTAGGAATCACTTATTCACCCTGTAATTGATTCTGAAATTTATCCCTTCTCCGGATTATTTCCTAGCGCCATTCAACCATCCTTTCTGAAAACGTTGCTGTATTAAATCCTATTAAAATGGTCTTTATACAAACCTTAATCGGGACTAACTACTTCCCCCATTCGCTACTTATCGCTCTTTTTACCCTTTTCGCTTTTTCTTGAACATTAACTCTTTTATTTTTATTTCAGTAATTTTCCCTTGTTCATCCAGAACAACTTAACTCTTATTATCACTTATACACTAAGTCGTTGATTGAATTTTCTGGCTTGGTTTATTATATAATACGCTATTTGAAGATACGGCTCGTGATTTTTTAAATTATATAAAAAAACATCAACCTTATTAAATAATTGACTTAGGTTTTCACATTTAAAATGGAATCTAGCAAAGGAGTCATCAATCTTTCTATCGATGAGCGTTATTTTTTGCAATTTCACTTTGACACTTGAGATTGTGTTTGCACGCCTGGGGTGGATATTTGCGGACGAACAATTACACTCACGGTTATCCATAGTTGAAACCGTTATCTGTATCGTGAACTGTTGTATCAGATAACGTGCTTGAGCATGTTTTGTTCCGGGGGTAAAGAGGTAGGTATATCACACACGATAACCTATAAATTAATACATTATATTCCAAATAGGTAAGTTAAGTAGTTGGCAAAGTTCACAAATTAATTGATTTTTTAGCCTATGCTATTAGTGGAAATTTTTAAAATCATGAAGGAAAATGCAAATCTTCGGCATCCGGTTGAGAATTAAGTCAAAACAGTGATCAATGAAAGACAAACACTTTCGATTCCGAAAATAGAAAAATCACAAGAACATTTCAAACAATTATATCGATTATTAAGACCGATAAAATTTAATAAGAGAAAACCACCCGATGTAACATTAACACACTCTTGTAAAATTGAATTTTAGTTTGAAAATGTAATCAAATTAACAACGTGTTAACAATTACTGTGAATATTCGAATACTAGAAAATGCCGCATATTCACTAAAGCGATTGGTGGATATGTCAATACACCTTTTATGACTCTAGTTTAGGTTTTAGTATTTGTGAATCGTGACATACATCATACTTAACATACCGAAGCGCAAAATTTTTGAAGAAATGATTAATGGAACGAAGATTTTGAAGTATTTTCATTTCCAAACACTCCTTTACTTTGAAATATGTTCGTAAATTAAATAAACCAACACTGCGTAGTATACTTTAATCGCTATACAAGATAGACTTATTATGAATAGATTAGTTGGCATTATATTTCACATAATTATTCAAATAATTAACTTAATTCATCGAACATACCTTCATTGACAAGTTCACCGAATCAATGATTATTTTCAATCGCAATCAAAAAGTATAGATTATTTTAATAGGTCGATTATTGGCGAACCAATACCTACCTAGTACCTACAATGATATGAAAAACTCTTCAAATAGTTCATTGGCGCTATTCTCGCTAAATATAACTTCATTCTTGCGGTGTAGCACTCAGAAGGGACTTAAGAACGAAACGCATCATTTCCAACGAATGTAATGCAACACTGTATTATAATTTGAAAAGAATTTAGCAATAGGTGTGGGAACGTATAATAAGATGGTACAAAAAGTTAATAATCTCTCTCTACAGGACGTTTTCGGAGAGCTCATACTGCGAGCGTTCCATTGTTGATTTTCAACCTTCTTTATGTAAAAGGTAAGAGCCTTTGAGTTAGTTTAAAAGGTAAAATTATTGCTATTTTTCTCTCTTCAATGGCACAATAAACTCGAAACAGTCTAATAAAAAAAGTTACTTTTCTATTCCGGTCGGCTAACCAAACAGAAGTATATCGAATTTGACAAAATACCGACCCTTAATATTTCTCTAGTGGAATATATACACGGATTTCTTCATTTATTACCACCTACGCCATGACGAGACCGGAGTTCATCAAATTTACAAAAACACCCTCGTATTTTTCACTAACGCCGTCATACACAAAATCAACCTGCGACATTGTAAACTGTTACACTTGGTTGATCGTCGAAGGCGACCGTTTTCACGTTTCATCGTCAAATCTGACAATCGAAGGCGATCGATGGCTAGACTCTAAACAAATGCTCACCAAGACATATCAATTTTAAGCATCATTTCATCGATTTTAAATCCTTAACCTTTTACGCCGAAGAAACAATCCCAATTTTATTTTTTTTATCGGCTAAATTTTCAGGTCGTGTGAGTTTTTCACCCTTATAGTTTAGCCCGGCGAAAGCCACAAAACTATATAAATGGATTATAGAAGGATAAAAGTTTTTAAAAACCTGATAATAGTAGGACATACGCGTTAAGCGCGCTAGAATCACAGAGATCATCGGACATGACTTAAGGGATAATGATAGCAGATCCCGCCGGGACCTCTGAGTAGCCGTTTACCGATAAAATTGAATTTGTTACAGTCAAGATTAAAGAGGCTCCGTTTCAATAGGGTAGACCAACCATTTATAAAGTGTTTCTCAGCTCCGGATAATGTACGGTGAATTTAATGCGAATATTGTGCGCTTGGTGGTCGTGCGCGGTTTTCTTTCCCTCTTGGCAAAAAATACTGATATTAGGTACGCGCATTATGATTATTATAGGATCAGCTAATAAATTCTAGATCTTTTAAAGTAAATACTTTCCATTCGTTGGTTTTTTGTTTTTCTCACTATCAAGCATACCCACTGGTTGAAATGATTTCATAAATTTTGATAAATTTGTTTCAATTTATTCATTTTATTTTTTTTAAATTTTGTGACCATCAAGTAATAGCCTCATCACACATAACCCTGCCGTTTTGGAAAAATGTTTCATTCTTGTGCTCAAGTAGAAACGCCAGTGTCCCTAGATTGGACGATTTATCTCAAAATGGATGACTAAATCTCCCAAAAAATGGCTTTAGGCGACTAGTCACAAATTGAGTGACGACATTGTCAGATTTTTGACATTTTCATGTCTTGACTATGGCACACAAAATAGTCACGAAAAAGCGTTACAATAAAAGCGTCACGTAATTGTCATGGTGATCGTTGTCATGGCAAAGTGTCATGCTCATGAGTACTGATCTTGATATTTTCATATCACGATAACATATTATAAACAACAGGTCATTAATATGGTGACATATCATGATCATAAGTGACATATACAATGACACAAGCCAGGGCCGGTTTTAGGATTGTTTGTTGGGGGGGGGTTTAGGTTCCATAAATTATGAGTAATTTTTTTTTTTATAAAGAAGAGATAACTAAAAGTGATGTTGTGTTTTAAATTAGGTAAAAATCACGAGTGAAGCTTGACCTCTTGGGGGGGGGGGTTTAACACCCAAAACCCCCCCCTTAAAACCGGCCCTGACACAAGCCGTTGCCACGGGACCTGTCATGCTCATGAGTGATTCTTGATATTTTCATATTATCAAAACAATTCGATGGCACGTCGTTGTTATGGTGATATATCATGATGTAATGACTTTTTATGATAAACGTCATTGGAATGGTCAAGTGTCATGATCGTGATTCACATATGATCATGGCTGGGTGATATGTCGAATGACTATCATGTTGATATCTCATGATCATGTTATGATGTCAGGTCATGATGACCCAAATGGCATGATGTTGTCAAGGTAATAAGGTGCGGTAATGACATGTGATGACAAGTCAGGTGATTATTTTTGCCTCTTGAAATATGTTATGCGTGGTATATTCATGTTTAACGAAAAATATAATCTTTCCATGTCACCATACTATGTCATAGATGACTACTCATTGTCATGGTCAGGAGTGACATGTGATCATGTCATGGTAGCAAGTCAAATGATATAATTTGATGACAAGTCATTGTTATGGTGACGTAGCATAGTTGCGAGTGTCATGTGACATCGAATGACGTTTTTCAATGAATATAACTGTCGCAAAGTGACATGAAATTGTCACGTTGTGTTGTAGACTTGTAAACAAGCTGATGCTTTATGGTAAAGCACGAATACTTTGAACTTTTTTCGTGTTTTTCTTTAGTGTTTCTCTTAAAAAATCTGATATTATCCAAGGATTTTTTTTAGAAAAAATTCAAAATTAAAAACGATTGGCTATTTTGGGTGATATCAAGAAAAAAATGGGTGATTTTGAAAATTATGATTTTGGGTAACTTGGAACTAGTGAATTGGCGATTTTTACTCCAGATCATCTGGGAACACTGAAAAAAGATTCAGAACTAGCTTCACTAGTACATACAGGTAACGAGTAGTATTCGCTGTGAATTTCCTTCAATTTATAGATAGGCAACTTGTTTAAATACTACTCATTACCTTGTGTATTTTGCGTTATGCAATAAATAAGTCACATATCTTTAAAAATGGAACAATTTATTATTTCTTGTATAAAAAAATTATAATTTTTGAGGAATCGTTGACATACCTCTTCCAACTGATAAGTTAGGCATTTTGTTTGAGTATATTTTTGTAGCACCTAAGTCATACAACGTTTCACCTTTGCTAAAATCGCTCTGTTTATAGAACACCCTGTACTCGTAAATACTTGCACATTACCGAATGTGAGATTTTTAGTACATACGAATAAAATGAACATAAATTTGAGACGAAAATTGTCTCCTTGGCGTTAAATGAAAAAATGAAAAAAATAAAAACTCAACCTAAAAAATGGCAAATCCATTCGCGTTTGTACAAAAATGAGTATAAGCGGGAAAAACGACGCATTTATAAAGGGAACAACAATGAAGATTTAATTGCCTCGTTAGGAAGCGCTGAAAACAGAAATGATAAACTTAAAAGGTTATGCAACGCGAAGATTCCTGAAGGAAGGTTTATAAACGATATTAACATCTCTTTGCAGACGCTACCCGTTTAATTTGAAACGAGCAATTTACTTTTCTCTAAATATAATTAACCCGTTTTTATGCTTTTTAATTACAGCTTTTCCCTTCTTTTTTCCTTTTTTTTTTCAGCAACGTTATTATAATTTTTTGCGAAGGATGCAGTTAATTTCAACTTTATTTTTTCATAAACTTTTTTTTTATAAATTTTTCCGAGCTATAAAGAAATTACTTTTCAACCAAAAACTTTAAAAAGATGTTGATAACGGAACAAAATCAATTCCACGCAATTATTCAGTAAGCCGGTAAATTTTTCGAGCGTCGCGGAAAATATCAAGTTTAAAAACAATTACGAATTCGGCTAAATTTATTATTTAATCACAGTCTCACTGGTAATAAAAATGTCATAATTTATTAATAAAAAAAGAAGAGTTAATCCTATCGAGGGATTTTGTTAGATAGCGAACGTCATAATAAAGCAATTAAAAAGGTTACACCCTTCTTTCATAATTTTACAAGATGATATCATATATTGGAACGTTAAGACCCCCCGTTGCCATACCCCGCAGTTTTCATATTGCGGTTAATAAAAGCAAAAACAAGGCAGTACTCTTTGCCTTTACAATAACTCCCCTAATACTTCGCTCTGTATTCAACCAAAAATCGCTTATTATTGTGTACTTTATTAATTTTTTCCCTACTCTCGTTATCTGCTTGGATTATTATAGTTAATAAATTACCGCGTATGTTATTTATGATATCGCTTTTTACCTAATAGCGATATTTCACTGCGCTTTATTAAATTTTCATTTTTTTTATTAAAAGGGTAATTTCGTACGAATTTTCAATAGACTATAAGGAAATTTAAAAAAAAAAAATTGAACCGTTTTGTATTATTTTAAAAAAGTACAGCACAGTTTGCTGCACTTGAATGGATCACGAGGGCTAATAAATTTCCATGTTTTACTCCCGAAAACAATTCTTTTGTATTTACGAAGATACCAAAATTTGTATCGTAAAATAGTATAAACACTTATAATAAATTATTTCGCATTTTCAAAAGTATGTCGCTCATTTTATAAAATTTTCATGAATTATACAAAATAAATAGACGCTAATTTTACTCCAACGGATTGAATTAATTTCGAAAAAACTGAAAAAAAGTTGAATTGCTAAGCAGTACGTTACTACATGATGGAAGTTTTTTTTATGAACAAGTTGTGAACACAACGGAGACACTTCATCGATATCAATTAACTGACAACACAATTCAGAAAATACGCTTACAAACGCTTAATTCTTTCTATCTCCAACCGCTGAATGTGGTATGATTATAAACAAGCCACAATATACCGACACGAAGATCGAACTTGTTCGCCGATGGTAGGCTGCGAGCAGGTAAAACACAGATGAAAACATGTTAAATCAATACTTGTCTCATAATGAAGGCATTAAATTGACCGATTAGGTGAATAGAAATCGATTATCGCCAAGTACGCAATTATTTTTTAATACGCTAGTCCATGTTTCTAGCTCACCGTTTCAGATGCATTTTATACCAAATGGGAATAATTTAAAAATAATAAGTTTACCTATCATGAAAGTAGATACGTAGCAAAGTAACTTGGCTTTAAGCGAATTTTGAAAAAATCTACAAGGTACCTATGAAGACGGCATGATGAATAAAAATAATGGAAAAAACGCCAAACAGGGATTCGCTGATGAAAGATAAAGAAAAGAAATTGAGAATATCCTTCCTTAAAGTAATGTTCCCTTTAAAACGCTAAAAGTAAAATAAATTGGATTTGAACATTTTCTAAATGGTAGATAAAATGGTAATACTACGCCTTGAAAATGGCACCTATATTAACTGATTCGATTGACTGAAATTTGAATAAGGCGTTTTGCATTGGATGGTTTTCAAAATGAACAAAAGAAGAAAATGAAACTATAAGGTTTAAAGAAATTGTAACAAAAGTACGATACATATATTACATGTAACAGTTACATAATACGTACCTCTACCATAAATAAGTTCATTCAGGTAGATTAGGCAGTTGGGTAGATGGGTACATCACCTACGTTCATATCTAGTTAAGCAATAAATATTACTCGATATTTCAAATACACACAAACACAAATAATAATACACCTTCCACGAGAATTTTACAAATTTCTTCTTTTATTGATAAATATAATGTAAGAAAATAGCCAAATTGAATCTAAACAAGTTTTTGTGTAAATTTGTGAATAAATTATTGTTTTTTGTAAATAACAAGCCCATTAAATTAATGATATTTTGTAAACTTCTCGTGTTGTTTTAATTCAACCCGAATGATAATTACTTAAATACTCAGAAACTCTAAAAGGTCATAAGTCAATAGCAATGGTCGAGATTCTTTCGACTGCGTTTAACAAGGGTATTAATCAATGCATCACCGGAATTCGCTGAGTACCTATTGTTACCTCTGATGGCCTAATTTTTACCGAAATAACAAGATATGGCATTTTTTTCATTTTGAGAAAAAACCAATCGACTAATTTTTATCTCGTCGATGTGAAAATTCTGATAATTTATGACCAAAAATCCAATACGCAATGTAGATTTATTATCTCAAACTCCATCAGCCATCTACATCTTCCGAGTCTAAAAAAAGTTTGACAAAACCCGTTTGGAAATATAAATAATTAGGACTTTTTTCGTGGAAGCACGCAGTGCCCTCAAAGGAAATTTCAAAAAATAATTTATTTCGATTTATTCATCAAAACACAGTGACAAGGGGTGAGGAGGGGGTATAAAAAATTATGGACTTGTGCCTCCAAAAAAAAAGTGACCAAAAATGGCCTGTAAATAACTACCTAGCTTTTGTTTGATAAAAATAAGAAAAATTAAAAATAATTCTCACTGAAATACACCAACTTCTGCATCTCTGCATGTACAGTGCAATCCAGTTCATAATATAGTACCCTCCTCTTTACAGAAACATTTACTAGTTTCGTAGAACTTATTGAAAGAGGACCTTTGTTTACAATATCTGGCGAGTTTTTCGTACGGTTACCGATATTTGCCTTGACTATTTATTGTAGTACTACTGCCGACACCGAGCTACTTTGAACCATTTAGCTAATATACCTCCGATTATATATTTATTCAGGTTTACGAGTTAGATGTTAAGCTGGTAAATTTCTTTCAACAAACACTACTTCACCTGCCGCTTGAAATCTTTTACAAAGAAAGGCAATTAGATGATTACACATTTCAAAAGAGTATTGTTTACTTTGGAATATCGGTGAGTAAACATGCAGATTTTTTTGTCTACTTTTCAGTTTAGTATAGTAACTCGAAGTTTCAACAAACAAGAGGAATAGTTTACGGATAAGTACAGAGACAAACTACTTACAAAGAAATAAAATCTATAGTCCATTTGTACGTGACGGCGATCGCACTGAAATAACATCTCTAATTATCCTGCCCAGTGGAAAAAAAAAACGAAGAAAATTTAACGAGCAAAACTACTGCATCTTTTGCGCGTAAACAAATGCATCACTCTTATGATCGGAATTAACGTATGTTAACTTTTCACGTATCAACGCGCAATACAACCATACAGATGATCGTTAATTTGCGTAACAAAAGATACCCGCCGAAGGGTCGCTTTTGGTTTCCTTGTAATCGCAAACACGCGCCCAAGTCGCAGATTATTTTCAATACGGACGTTGATCTGCGCGATCAACTAACCGTCGACGGCCGCTGAAAGTATAAAATTGTTAATATTCAACGCCAAACTAACTAAACTCCTACGTTAAAAACAATGTTATTACAATTCACAATCTCATTTATATTCGTTCGAGGGCTCGCTAAAGGGGTGCGTATGGTGTAGCGCGTCAAACTTGCTTATTTGCCTGCGTCGATTTGTATATTAATCGTTTGTAACGTTATACGTCGCGTAGCATTCCTTTTGTTTTGTCGCGTGTGCACAATTAACCGTGTACGTAGTTTTTTGTTTAGAAATACCGCTCCGGCAGGAAATATTATGTTAATTTACACCTTCGACGAAAATTTTTGCTAACACCCTCTCAACGTACGCTATATTTTAAGTCTGTAATGGTTTTCATGGAGGAAACAATGTTCAGCAAGGAACGTAACAGCGAAGTACACATTTCGATTTTAACTTCTAAAGCAAATGAAAAAAATTCTCAACTCTACAACAGTTCATCTTACTTTGAAAATTTTTTGCTAAACAATCACAACTCGAATCAGTGTTGGGCAAGTAGTTAGTATTCGAATATAAATACCGAATACAGGTATTCCATTACCTACAAAGTTCACGGGAATACAAATACTGAATACTGTATTAGATAAATGTATTCACAAATCTTGTATTCGCGATAATAAGCATTCTTGAATTCTTGTATTCGAAATGTATTCAATTATCGAATACAAGTATTCCCTTCCACCACCCAATCACTTACGTTATGTTTACGTTGCATTCGAATACTGAATACAAGCACTCCCCTCCATCACTCGATCATCAACGTTACGTTTACGTTGTATTATTCCCCTCCATCATTCGATCATCAAC